>OZ020546.1:166255-231255 GCA_963971435.1 Lasius platythorax
AGAGAGAGAGAGAGAGAATGGAAGAGGGGGAAGGAAGAAAGAGAGAGTATTCAATTAATAAATTGCAAAATATTATACATATAAAATTATGTAGAGTTTCTTGATATTGTATTTACTATACATATATATTATTAGTAAATTATTAGTACTGTTTAGATTTATTTAGTTAAATCATACTATATGCATAAATGTTGATGAAATGATCACAACTAATGCAAAATTTATAATAGCAAATTTCTATATTCATATATTCATTTGGGTTGAATATACATATAGATCTAACATTCTCATTTATTTTACTATACAACTTTTATTGAAAACAAGCTTTTCGCATTTGACGTTATAATCATTAAGCATTTAATAATATTATATAATATATTATGAAACATTTGATGTTATAATTAATTAGTTCTAATTATATCGGCTATATTGGAATTACTTTATGACATATCATGTATATATAGGATGTCCCACGGGAAGTTGTTGAAATTAATCAGCTGTCATTTTTAAACGCATATAGAGAGAAGGGAAAGTAAAATATCCTCTAATAGAGGACATTTGGTAATTTTATTTGCCAAATGGGCTATGGACTAAAGACAATCGGAGATATTTTTATTATTTAATAAACATTAAGATTGTCGTTATTTGATATTTTTTTATAAACGTTTATTAAATAATAAAAATATCTCTTATTGTCTTTAGTCCATATGTAAATAAAACTGCCAAAAATGTTCTGTATTAGAAGATATTTTACTTTCTCTGCTCCCTATGTGAGTTTAAAAATGACAACTAATTAGTTTCAGCAACTTTCTTCTGTAGATAATATCCCTGTGTCGGACATTCTGTATTTACCTATTACTTTCAAGTACTGATAAGATATCAATAAATTGAATCATGCTAATAAAACATGAAAAATGTACACATGTCATAAGTAATTCTATTTTAGAAAATAACGCTAGTTTACAGTATCTTCGAATAAACAAGTAATCATAGATTATCCTATCATAGATTTATCCTATCTCATTATCATAGATTTATCCTATTCTCCTATTATTTATCTCATTATCATAGATTTATCCTATCTCTCTAATTATGTGTATCTCTCATATACATATGTATCTCTCATATGTATATGTATTTCTAGTTTATTTTAGTTATTATTTTGCCTATATAAATGCTCCTTTAGAAATGCTTTCAAAATAAAATTAATCCAATCGTTTAATTATTCCAGGAATTATCACATTATCAGTTTCAAGTAAATCATATCTGGGCATACATCTTTCGAAGAATATAAACGACTTTGATGGAAAAATCGAATATAGTTAATCTAACACTCTCTTATACTATTACTGTTATTTTGTATGATTTACAATAAACTGTACTGTGTTATAAACTCTTAAATATACCGTATATTGCATTTTACTAATTTCTAATCATGATTGGAAAATAATTTTATAAAAGTTGTTATCGATATTTTTTCTCTGAAAACTCGTTATCTATTCTAAAAGTAACTTGTTACTATATTTTTAAAAAATTACAAATTATTACAAATTGTAACAATTTTTGTTACTTTTTTAATGATAATACAGGACTAAATTATTATACCCATAATACATAAAATTTATATTTTTTAATGTGTTTCTGTTATTAAAATATAACAATAAATAATAATTTCAATATCTATAACGCTATCCATATAAAATATAATAATTTTGATAATAGCAATCATCTTGAATTTTAATATTACAGATCGCAAGAAGATCATAAGGCTTTTAAATAATATACATAATTGCAAATGAAAGAAAAGTCCTAATTATCTTTCAATAAATTCATAAATATAATTAAAATATAGTTACATATAGTTACATATGGTATAGTTAAATATAGTTACAATCGTTTTTGTACCTTTAGTCAGATTATTAATTCTTTATTAATTATTGCTAATCTCTCTGCCTAAATTTGTATGTTAATTTAATAAAAATCTTTTGTTGCTTATGTATGAGAGAGATTTTTTTGCTTATATTAGATTTGTTAAACTTTTTAAGTCTATTTTATAAATTTAATATATATCGTTATTATTATTAATTTAATATTATGTTGTCACATACATATGTGACTATGCTAATACTTTTAAAAAGGTTTAGAAATAATTAATATAACAATGCTAGGTTATATATATAATATGTGTTAATTGAGCAACGCTAAGTTAATATGCGTTAATCCACATATTCGCAAGAAATTGCGAGTCATTGTTTGCATCGTAAGGGTTGTACCGCGAAACTATTGGCGAAACGATGCTGCTAAATTTTAGTACAAATGGAAGATGTAGGTAACCGGTAAATACGGGATCTAACTACGTAGAGGAGAGAAAGATGAGATAAATCACACACTGTTGTTCGTGCTGCGAGTGCCGTGCTCACATTTCACGATACACGTTGTTTTAATCCACTAGCATTACAAGGATAGAAGAGGACGCAATCTTAAGCTACGTACGCATATGCGCGTTTACATGAAACTGAAGCGAATAGTGAACCGAGCGAATGCGTTACAACAAAGATCAACAACAACGCAAATCGCTATTCAGCATAGTATACATATATCCATATTCGTCTATTTGTCATTGAACTTTCTGCTAGGAAGTACTTGTGTGTGTCTTCAAACAACTACCGTATTATACAAATTTGCATGTACATTTTTAAAAACGCAAAAAACGAAGACCATTATGGGAAATAGAATAAAATTATATAGAATTATTTTGCAATTTGCGACTTTAATTTTAATTTTGGAAATTGTGATTTTTTTTATTTTAAACTTCTTCAACATACACACGCACGCATGCACATTTATTAAAGAAAGGGTGGATTTTAAATTCTCGTCCAACTTTTGTTAAGTAATCGATGTCTTCTTAGACGCTAACAAGTGCGTCAGTCAATGCACCATAAGTGCAATGCTTGTAATGAGGTTGAAGATCGCCATTTTGAACATTTGTTATAAAATAAAAATAAACAAAATTTAAAAACATAGGATCTTTTATTCTAACTCAACTTAACGTTACAGAATTAAGCAGCGTTTAACAAAGCTAAAACTGATGCCTAGCGTTTTTAGGAGACGTCGTCAGACATCGGTTACTTAACAAAATTTGTTTAATTTAATGAGATCTATCATTCCTTTAAGTTTGTTGCAACTGTCCGGAAACACCCTGCATTATATTCATATATGCAGGATATTCTAATACCATAGAAAACATATCATAATACTATAAACCGCCGGATGTTCTTTTAATAACAGATTCTCTGACCAATTTGAGGGCGATATTTCCTTAGGAAAAATGTCGAGATATCGATAATTTCCGTTATAAATGATTGAAAAAGAAGAGCTTTTTGCAAACTAAATTTTGTGGAATTAAAAGATTAACAAAACTACATTTTCTAATTAATTTCAGATAGTTTACTCTAATAAAAGTTTATTTAAAGCTTAGTTATACAGATATATATATAATATCATGAAATGGAAACTTGCAAAAAAGTCTCCTTTGACATTTTTATTGAGGAAAAATCGTCTCTAAATTGGCCAGAAAATCTGTTATTAAAAGAACACCTAGGTGGTTTTGGGACACCCTGTATATATCGTAAAGTATTTAGTGTTTTCATAATGATCTCATCAGATTTTATCTTATAATCATCTCATCTCATCTAATATTTTTATAGGCAAAGTGACGAGCAGAATCGAGTAGCCGAAAAGCTTGGTCTAATTTAACTAGAAAGTATAATATATATTGTATGTAATTTCTCTCTTAATACCTGATTACCTAATTATATCAAAATAAATATTCATATACGCAATTAACATCCAAAATAATTAGGTAAATTTCTCGGGTTAGGTAAAAATCTCGACACACTTCTTAGATATTTGGATATTGACATTAATATGTATATTGTATAGATCGATGATTCTATAATAAACGCAAATTCTTTTTAAAAATTTGTTACATAAAGGAAGTAATAAAATAGATGTAAACACAGAAAATTGATGTAAACACCCCATCTACACAGACACACTCACACACATAAAAACAAATTTAAAAATTACTTCTCGGAGTAAAAAGTCGCGAACGCTTTTATTGTTTAATTTTTCACAACCTTTTCCGCTATAGTATTTTACGATGCGATTCTCCGGACGTTCTGTATGCATCGTTGTGCAGTACGAGCGGACGTATTTACAACGAGAATCGTACGATGGAGCGATACGCGAAGCGGAACAACACCGATGCTATCGGGATTTTTAATTATTGATCGTCGCGATGGGTTTTAACCGACAAAGGGATATTTTTTGCGCTAACCATCGGAAGACGTTCAATCATTACTTTCCCTTCTTTAAATCGAAATATTGCACGTACGCGAGAGCGATATTATTGCTTCCGGTGCTTTTATCGACGTTATCAACGACCACCAAAAGTGCCGGATTCCTCGGATTACTATTACGTTCACCTATATATATCTTCGATCGCTAATGGTCCATTCGCATGTTGCTGGAACACTAAATCGAGCAATCCACAATGAAACGCGTTGCCAATCGCTCGCATTCGTGATCATGCCATTACTCCTGGCATAAAAATACGCCTCGAGGAATTTAAGGGAATAAATAAAACGCAGGAATAAATCGAATCACACTGTAGAATACTCGGATTGAGTGTAAATGATAAATATTGTGTATCAGCGAGATGCTTCGGGCAAACAGATGGGTGGAGGAAAGGAACACGGAAGAGCGGGAGAATCCTCTCTGAGCAAGCGCGCAAATTAAAGACGTCTTCCGCGTCTGTTCTCTGACTTTGGTCGAAACAGGATATTCTGTTATAAGCAATTACTACAGCCCGTAGCAGCCAGTAATTTCTGCGATTCTAGAGAAACTTTGACTGGTGTCGATTATCTCTCACGAGAGGCACTTTGGTGACAGGAGAGTAAATCGCGGCGTCTTATATCGAGAGAACCTTCAAAGCGTCTTCAGGTAATGCATAAATTTAAGCTAAACACACTATTGCAACATTAGAATTTTTCACCGCGCACTCAAATATCGTAAAATTTATCTTACAATTAGAGGAAAATGAGAAACATATATGTATATTTTAGAAACAGATTAGATAATATTATCTGTTCAATTAATGCTATTATCATCTTCTATCTATATATAATAATATCTTTTAAAGATATTATTTTAAAGATATTATAGATAGAAGATGATAATAGCATTAATTGAACAGATAATATTATCTAATCTGTTTCTAAAATATATATGTTTCTCTAATTGTAAGATAAATTTTACGATATTTGAGTGCGTGGTGAAAAATTCTAAAATAAATGGTGAAAAATTCTGGAGTAAATCTTTAAAAGATTATAAAACGAGAAACACCTTAATCATTTTAACGTCAATTTTATAATGATTTTCGTAAAATCGTGTGACCCGCCGTATACCGTGAAGCGATCTGATAGCAACGTACTAGATGTATCATAGATGTACCATAAATTGGAGGAAATGCACAGGATTTGTGCGATATAATCAAACAAGCCCAACGCTCAAATCTGGGAGCTTAAAACGATGCGCATGTATGTACAAACATATATAGACAATGCACGCGCGCGCACATACAGCTGTAAATACTTTTGCAGGAGAGGGTGACTATATTAACCCTGACGCAAGCTTAGCAAGTTTACCGATAGTGCTCTTTCCGGCGTGATCGCTTCTATTAATTTTATCCGTAATGTTAGTGCCATGACTTCGAGCAACCGGATACACACGCTACGATTTAGCAGTCGGCCCATTGGTAATATCGATTGCATCTGTTCAGCATAGTTCGCGGAGGAAAGCATGCGAAGAGGGTGGGAAAGTGGGATGGGGGTGGTGGTCAAAATGCAAGCAGGTAGAGCAGGGCGTTTGGAAAAAAACGTTTGCATTAGCGCGCCGGGCGAACGCAATAAAGCGACCAAAGATAAACTGTTAAATTGACCAAGTTAGAGAAATTACCTCGCAATAACGTGCATCCCAATGAAACGTGGCGTACACACACGTACGTATGTACTACATCGTGTCACTCTCCATTTTCGGCTATTTGCGAACTCGCATTGTAAATAAAGTTACAAACTTCGCCCGTGTGAAAAACTCTGCTAGGAATTTCATTGACCGGCCTGACTTAAAATTTCGTCAAGTTTTTGTTTGCAAAAATTCAAGTTTTACGTACAATTGTATCGTATGGTGGCTTCTGTACGATGAATTTTTTATATCTGTTATTATAAATCTAGTTTTCTCCTGAAATAGGATTCAGATTAGAAACGTTCTCAGTTGATATGCGGATCGATAGAATCGAAATGATGTGACACCTATTATTTTTCCGACTCAGAATGGTTCCATAATTCATAAAGTTTGTCGCACCCCCTCTCTCTCTCTCTCTCTCTCTCTCTCTCTCTCTTTCTCTCTCTGTGTGTCTCTCGGATAGGATCTTTATAAACGATAACTTCGTGCTTGCGTTTGCCTTCCGATCGGAATCGCGGAGCTCCGTATGTGTCGCTCCGACAGCAAGTTTGCAAATCGTCTCTTTTATCCCGCCACTCGGTGGGAGCAGATTTGCTCGCCTTTCCCATTCGAGAATCGTTCTCCCTTTATCACGATGCTCCTGCATACGCGATCGGACGGTAGTGAGATCATTCCTTTCCCAGTCCTTTCGAATAAAACAGTTTTTCCCCGTTGTCAACATTTCCGCCATAAAGTAGCACGTCTGTTTTTTTTTATCGCAGCTGCTTCCTTTCATTTCTGAATTTTATGGTAGTTTGCAACGTATAAACTGGAAAATCAATAGTAACAGCAGACAGGTATGTTACATTTGTTACATTACGATGTAACAAATCTAACTTAACCTTGAATCTTTTTTTAAGTCTTTTAGTTGTTGCAGGAACTATGAAGAAATTCGAAAATAATTTTATCTCTAACTATAATTTTTTATATTATATATGGCTTTTTATGGTTAGAAAGAATTTATTTCAAATTAATCAAGAAATTTCCGGTAGATAGTAATGATAAAATTGCTCTATATCTGTAGATTGCAGGATAAAAGAGAAAGAGAATAGAAAATGTAGGTAGTTAGAGAAAAAGAAGAGAGATTCGCAGATTTCCTGCAGGCTTATCTCTAGATAACGTTATACGTTGCTGCGGGATTCTGTTACTTTGGACATTTACGAAAGATTGATGATCTCACATCTGATAAGACGATAATCTTACAATTAAACGAACTTTTTCAAAATTTTGCTTTACGAATTTAACGAGAATTTAGCGAAAATACATTAGTTTATCACAATTGTTTAAAGTTATCATGTATTGACATGCAGACACCGGATAGATTGGAGAATCGACAAAAAAAATGGAAACAAATCTCAAATCGCGCTTTCAAATCAATACTTTCTTTCTTTTTTTTTCTAAGCTTTTTATAAAATTTTTTAATTGGCAACATGTAACATGATATCGAGTATGTGCGCTCGATCTTTCAATTTCGCGAAAATACTCAAGCTGAATTGTCATTCGCAGAAATGCTCTTGTTATCTGCACTGGCATTTATTGCCTTATTGGATTTTCCATGAATAGTTGCATACACTTTATAGCGTGAATTTCAATGAAAACTTTGCGTTTGTACAGAGCGATACACGATCGTACTTATTTGCTCAAGTGGATCTATATCTTACATATATCGAAATTATCTTTAGATATAATCACTCGTTCAAATTATCTCCATTAAGGAGGATCCACATTACCGAGCCGAATCTTGAGTCTCGAACCGACGCTCGAGCCAAATGTTTAGACGAATCTCAAGTCGAACTCCATCACAAAACAAACGTGTTAAAATTTTTAACGCGCGTCCGCAACAAATATCAGCTCGAGATTTGGTTTTGAACCTCGTCTGTTCTTGTATTTTTTTAAATTTTAGCCTTTCGCTTTCCAGGGATGCTAATAATGTTGTCATCTTCTTTTACACATATCACTATTTAATTCGAGTTTATTACTAATTTCTTCTCAAGAATTGTTTCTTTTTAATTTATTGTAAGGCTGAAAATTTTTAGCATCCGATAGTAATAGTCTCTTATTTTCATAAGCACATTTATAATTATAAACATTCTTCATCAGATCATTCCATCTTGTTATCAAAAATTAATCGCATAGACTAATTTGTACATGGATTGAATTGAATACTGCGATTGATTGGGCAACTATCCACGCTTTTGTTTATTCATCTTTTGTTATCGTTCTAACTCGAGGCTCGGTTATCGTCCGACAAAGCGTGTAACTTGATCATACAAAAAATTCTTTGATACGACGGCAAAATACCGACTTTTCGTGAAACGCTTCGTATCAAAAAGATCGCGACTCCATGGAGTGGACATGCGATTGATCACGTGATGGTTCCCACCAATGTTCGACTCGAGATTCGATTCGATAATGTGGACCCTGCTTTATATATATTATTAATTGCCACCTGATTGTGTCGACGCCCAGAGAGTCGTCAACGCAGTCTCGAAGAGAATCGAAGTCGCGACGCGCGATTCGAGTCGGATTTTACCACAATTACTATGACGGAATCCAGGAAAACGTCTCAGGTTTGTGTCTTTTTGAGAATATAATAAACGTGTCATAATCAATAACGTATTGTGATTAATAATTATATGATTTTGTAATTAAAAGAGAGAAACGTGTCGGTATGTTTAATCGCACCTCTTATCATACCTGAAAAATTGCTTGCATAAATACCTTTCGAGATGCGTATGCGCAGGTCGCCTATTTTCGTTCTCTATTTGATGAGATATGATCGCTTTCGATATTAATTATTTTATAATTAATAATGAAAATATGTCCAAATTCGAGTTTAATAATTTTATCTGAACCAAGTTTAGGCATAAATAAACATGTGACGTTTTAATGTGACGTTAATTATATCTTTTATGATTAATTTCTCATTAATATTTCCTTATTTTCTTAAGATTATATATACGAAGAAAGTTTTACGATATAAATTACATAAATGAAAAATATATTTTCTTTTACAACAATTATATTATAAAGCTGGGAATATAATGACATTATAAAGAATTTATTAAAAAATTTATAAAAATTATTTATAAAGATACTAATAAAATTAATAAAATATTAATAAAATGATTATCTATAAAATTATTTATAAATTATTTATAAAAATTGTAACTTTAACGATTACGGATTTGTTTTATGCATCAAAATATTTGAATGGTCTTTTGTAAAATATAAAACATATACATATATTAGGGCTGACAATCAGATTGTGTGTGTGTAATATCTCATTTTCTTACATTTTAAAAGTACAAAAAAGAGTTAGCAATATAATATAATAATAAATATAATAATATAATTTGAAACTTTTCGTGCTCATATTAAACAGCATTTTATTCTATTTTTTCCACTTAAGATGCATGTATAATATAATTCAAAATTAATACACAATGCTTTGCTAATCATATAATCTTATTTATAATTATCTCGCGATCAGATTAAATATTTTCATTGTCAAACTTTTGAGAAATCAATTCGGACTGATTCGAGCGTGCCTCTAATCTTGTTACATAAATATGCTGACAGATTCGACTTTGTATAGGGATTTGTACTCTCTCTCATCTGCCACCCCCCGCTCTCTCCTTCTGCCATTCATTCTCACCCTCTCTCTCTCTCTCTTTCTCTTCTGCATTTTTTTCGGTTGTTCATGCGTTTGTAGCATGGCTGATCTTTCCTTCGTTGATTTAGCGATAATCTATATGATGCGAATATAACGTAGTTCCCATATGTTATTGGCAGGCAAAGAGGGTTTCGCTCGGACTTGGCGGCGCTTTGGTGGAACATCCAGATGAGCCGAATCGAGGTGGTTGGGCAAACCAGATCGAATTTGTTTTATCCTGCATCGGGTACGCCGTTGGCATCGGCAATGTTTGGCGTTTCCCTCTCTTCATATATCGCAATGGCGGCGGTACGTACATACATACGCACATGTAATCGTACCTGCATCTGTGTATCGTGTATCTGTCTCATGGTGTACATGGAAAATATGTACTTCAGAAAGAGAGAGAGAGAAAGAGAGGGAGGGAGAGAGACAGAGAGAGAGAGAGAGAGAGAGAGAGAGAGAGAAGAAGTAGAAGTAGAAGAAGAAGAAGTAGAGACAGACACACCACCGAATTACACAGAACGTCTCAAATTATAACTGCCAAACTGTGCTAGCATGTTTTATGAATAACAAAAAAAAATGTCACATATTAACACATATAACTGTAAAAGTTTTATTAAGTTATAACAAAATAGAGTTATAACAAAGTTATAACAAAAATAGAATATGTGACTGTGCCCGAAAAAGGGAGATTTATGAGTATTATCTTATAAATCTTCCTTCTTCTGGCAAGGTTACATCGATCGTATTTGTAACTAATCTATTTACTTGGACTGTGTTCAATAAAGCATTTATGATCTTATGTTTACATAATTTTAATCTTTTTCTTGGTTTTTATTTACTTATGAAACACGTTAGCACAGTTTAGCCGTTAAAAGCTTGAAATACCCCGTACATCACTGGGATGCAATATCGGTGTTCTAATATAGGGCATCGAAAAATTATTTGCACAAACTTTAAAAAGCTGATGCACAAACTTTGAAATTGCGTTGAAGATTTAAAAATAAAGAAAGTAGTTGCCACGTAAACAAAAGTCTGAAGACACTTTTTTCAGAACTACAAGTGATTTAAGATGAGAATTTTTTCATTAATTACTGAAATTTTTTAAACATATAAGTTATTACATTCTTTAATGCAATACTCTCTCTCTCTCTCTTTCTCTCTCTCTGTCTTTATTTAAGCTAATCTTTGTAAACTAATTCCTGCCATGTGTGTGACAGAAATCCGAGTCTCTAAAAAAATTTCAAGGCTAAATATAAGATAAACAATATGATTTAATTAATACATTAGAATAATTCTATTTAAAACATAATAGTACTCTAAACTAAGAAAATATTTTCGTATATAATTGTGTTGATAAGTATATTAAAAATACATTCATTCAGTAAAGAATTATATAATTTATTAAATAATTTATTAAGATATATTGATAGTATATATATACATATATGTTTATCTATATTTATTATATTTTAGGCAGTTGTCCTATGTTCTATATATTTCGTATAATCTTTACATATTGTTACATCCTCGTGTTTATACATTTTTACTGTGATCAATTCAAAATTGAAGCAACCTACGTTGAGCTCACTGTAAGTAATAAAGAGAAGAAGAGGTCGTTTCCGGAACAGTGAGCTCGTCAATTGTAAACGAGAGCGCTCATCTTGAGTCTGAGGACTGCCGATGGACTGCATTTCCGGTGGTTCCGCCTATCTTTTGCTCGTTTAATATTGTACATTCATGTTCATTAAACAGTTGTGTTGTTTTGTTTTTACAACAATCGTTCTTTCCTTCTCGCGAGCGCAACGTGCGGTAATAGTGTGACATATGCCACGATGTATATCGATTCGATCCGCGAAGATGCAAAAATATTATAACAATGAAAGTACAAGAAATTATTAAAATTGTGAAGAATCAATGATTATTTCAAAACATGATTTTATTTTAGTTAAAAGAAAATTGTTTTTGCATTGTTTCGGAGAAGCTGTAGTTAAAATTGTATATTGTTATAGGCGCCTTTTTGATACCTTTCATTCTCATGCTGTTTACAATGGGTCTGCCTATATTCTTTCTGGAACTTTGTATGGGTCAATATACCGGACTGGGGCCCATAAAGGCTTTCAGCCGCATAGCGCCAGCGTTTCATGGTCTAGGCTATTGCACGTTAGTCGTCATTTTGCTAGTGATGGTATACTACATGATAATCGTCGCATGGACTTTATTCTACATCTTCGCTTCTTTCTTTCCAAAACTCACCTGGGCGTACTGCGATAATGATTTTAACACTAACGGTAAGTAAAAGTAATATACACTGAGAGATTGGATTTTTGTCGTTTTATTAAACGAGCAAACATTTAACTAAACTTTAGCGGATGCGTAGTAATTATTATCCACGACTAAGTATCTATTAGGGAATGAATTTTGTAATATTATTAACCATATTATTAATTTTCGTTGATATTTACATCATTTATTTGAAGTTGCTACAAAAATGTGTTTTGACTTAATAAAAGGCTGAGTGTCGTCAACTTTCACTTTTGTGTTAGTTGACGACACTCTGTGTCTAAAAACTTACAATTTAAAAAATATTTATGATTTTTTTTATTAATTAATTTGTGTACTTTATATTATAAGATATTATAATATAAATATAATAAGATATTATTAATTAACGTTACTTACTATTGTCCAACTTGAAGCCTCGTTAAATAATCGTAGCAAATCTTTAAAGAAGATACTATATTAACATCGACAGATTGTTATAGCGGCCTTCAGGATATAGAATGCCAGAAGAACACTACCTCAAACTCTATATTTTACAACAAAAGCTGCGTGGCCATCCAAACTGTCTGTTCCAATTTTGGTTACAACCATGGCGGCAATACCACTCATTGTTTCAAAAGCAACGGCGAGGCAAAGGCCTTCGGTGATATCTATAATCGGACACTGTCGTCCGAAGAATACTTCAGGTACGATATAAGTTGTCATTAGCGCTGCATCGTGTCGAGAGGATCGGGAACGAGCCTTACGCCGCTGTTCAGCGTTGAGGAACGAGACAAAATTTGTTCAAGATCGCGCATGCAAAGCGTGTAATTGTCGATTGCGTTCAGAGACCACGTTCTTGGTATACGCGGTGCCACATGGGAGAACTTCGGTGGCATACGATGGGAATTGTTCGGATGCCTCACTTTAGCTTGGATAGTGTGCTGCCTCTGTCTAGTACGCGGCATCCAGACCATCGGCAAGGTTGTCTACTTCACCGCCCTCTTTCCGTACGTTATTCTCACAGCTCTGCTAATACGAGGTAAGAAACAGAAATGGGAAAGTTTTCTATAGCGGTACAGGTTCATTGGAATTTAATCCATTAACGGCCAACGTCTTAGTACTTATGAATAAAATTATTTTTTTATAATATATATAAATAATCTTTCCCTCTCTTTAAAGCTTTAAAAATGAGAAGCGATATTAGATACGATATCAAGAAAAGTTATCTATTTAATGAATTTAGTATTTGTCTGAAACCCCTTTAGAAAATAAAAAAATAATTGGTATACTTAAAATTATCTATGTTATAATTATGACTTCTTCAATGTATTAATTAAATTAGTACAAGCTAGTAACTTGTGGAAGATGTGTTATATCTATCCAGCATACTTAGTTTCCTAAAATTAAGAATGTGCTAAAGATGTTCTCCATATTAGACGATTACGGAAAAACATCTTGCTATTTTTTATTATAGAATGTAAATTAAAGCAGATAAAAAAAGTTTTAAACAGAGATAACAATTATAACAATATGAGTATAACAATTAGAATAAATAGCTCTTATATTAATTATGTATAATAAATTGCGAAGTTTTATTGTCGACTGGAATTACATGCTCGGACGATTCGAGATAAATTAGATTTGACACCATCGTCATTGATGACTAGAATATCTTCGCGTGGATATCTTAACTTTTTCAAGCGCTTCTCTCTCCGTAAGCTTTTTCGCATCCGTTCGTACAGCGAGATTTCTGTATACGGATCGCGCGACAATAGCATCCTAGCGTAAGAGAGCGGATAACTTTATCATGAGCGTGACTGAAGGAGATATTCGCACAGGTGTTACGTTAGACGGTGCCGATGAAGGCGTTCTGTGGTATATCATGCCCAACTTTACGACGCTGAAAGACGCCAAGATGTGGGCGGACGCCGCCTCTCAAATCTTTTATTCGCTCGGCATCGGCTGTGGATCTTTGGTCACCCTTGCGAGCTACAGCAACTTCAGCAATAATTGTCACAGGTGCGATTATACTAGAATTATATTTTTTATTTTTTAGAATAGAATAAAAAAAATAGTCCTTATCGTATTTATTTGCTTCATAAATATATATGTACGGATCCGATTGCACGAATAATTTATCGCAATACATATTTAATTAATTACATCTACTAAGCATTGCGAGCTTTTATTAATCTTCGTGACACATCTCAGTCAACGACATTTCAATTTCTTTAGGACACATGACGTTTGTTGCATATTTTATTTTAACTGAAAAGAGTAGATCAGCTGTTCGTCATGACCAATCAATATAATTTCAAAACCAGTTCGAGTATAAGAATAATAATAACGAATTAATGGCGATTATCCTAAATAATCAAATATTGCATAATAATTCGATTATTAAAAACAATGTACAAGCATGACATAATAATAATTATTTCTAGATAGTGAATAGTCTTTTACATACTATATTTTGGACGTATAATATCCTCTAACAATGCAGGTTATTTTTTAATTGCGTGTAATAAATCTATAGTATATTATATATTTAAGAACAAGCAGAACAACACACAACACACATTTTATATATATATGTATGTGTGTGTGTGTGTGTGTGTGTGTGTGTGTGTGTGTGTGTGTGTGTGTGTGTGTGTGTGTGTGTGTGTGTGTGTATAGAAGGATATAAAAGAAAAGGGATAAAACCTTGGGATTTTGCTGGAGATCAGAGAAACAGAAAAAAGATTGGATACAATAATGGTTAGAAGGACCTTTTATTTTTATTTTAGGGAGAAAGATGAAAGTGCTTTTTTCAAAAACAGCACGATGTTTGTGTGTGAGCTTTCCTTTGTTCTAATGTAATTCGTTCCTGAGGTTTATCCAAGTAATATTTTATTAACATCCTGTACGCGCGCACCTGTCGAATACATGATAATTTGATTCTTGACTTATCTATTGTCAGGGACGCTATTTTCGTCACTTTTACGAATCTATTCACGTCCATTTACGCTGGCTTCGTAATATTCTCGATACTCGGATTCCTGGCCCGGCAAATGCAAATGCCGATCGACAAGGTGGTTCAGAGCGCGGAGGGATTGGCCTTTATCGCTTACCCTGAGGCAGTGGTGCAGATGCCGTTGCCGAATCTCTGGGCCATTCTGTTCTTCTTCATGCTCTTCATACTAGGCCTCGGTAGCCAGGTAAGCACGCGAGCGATTTTACACATATGTACATCGCGGCATTCAATCCTGCGAACCTGAGCGCGCTGCGGCGGCGATAAACGGGAGCGAAAAATATTATCGCATAAACGTTTAAGGAAGCTATGTAAGAAAGTATTATTTCCATTTTCGCAAGAAAAACCGGGAAGAGATACCCCGCTTCGACTCCTCGTCACTTACGATGATGAGAAAAATAATTATTAGTGCGATGAAGCGCGAGCGAAGACGGGGATGAACGGGGTGCAGGAAGCGAGCGATGTAAATTTCAATTTTCCTTCGCGTAACGAGAAACTTCGCTGCGCTAACTGCGTTTGTTCCAAGTCGTGTATATTCGCAAGATGGGTCGACACACACACATACACACACATACACAGACACTCGCCTTCTATGGTTATTCGAAATAATTTAACTGTGTATATAATAAACGAAGCAAAATACATGCGATATGTAGGGTAATCATACGATTTGAATTTCTCGCGATAGAGTCTGGAATTTGAATAATATTCATGTTGTCTCAATCAATACCCAAAGTAGATTTTAATTGCGGCCAAGAAAGAAATATTTGCATTTGTATGTATTGTCTATATCTTTTTGTCAATTTTAAGTTAATACATATAAAAAATACTATATATATAACATATTATATATAAAATAATATATATAAAAAGTACATAAAAAACATACCAAATAAAACAGAAAATATATACTTTGTCTTACGTTAGCACTATGCTTTGCAATAAAACGTATAATAATTAATGTAAATTTTATTCCGTTATTTATTACGTTTATTATATATAAAAAGGTGTCATTTTGTGTTTTTTGGGGGAATAAAGAATTTATGTCATAACTTAGACACACTTAGATTAAAAGATTATAGAATTAGTTTCAATAATATCAATTTTCATGCTTTCATGCGACATAAAATGTTAATCTGATATTTCTGGTTTTTGTTATACATATATATACATCTGATTTAATGATGTAACGATATCCTATTGTATCAATACAATATCGTAGTTAACAATTGTGTAAATCGAAACCAAATTATTTCGACTTGATTGTGACTATCGCATATTATATCATACATATTATTATAAAATCTATGAGAGATATCGCGATATTTTATTCTACAATAAACAATTTGATAAAACTATAAAAATAGATCTATGAAAACGCTTTTTTTTATCGTGTATGTTGTGTTTTGATTTCTTTAGATACGTAATAAATCAGTTTCTCTATGCATGTGCTTTATATGACCATTCAAATTATTTCTTGGCATTGACAGTTATAATGCAGACGTTAAAAAGTTAAGCAATACTCGCAGGAAATATTGATCACCGTAATAGCTTTCCGTTACTTATCGAGGTTATTTCGCGAAGATTTCACGAACCGTACCGGTGCTAAGAAGGCACTATTCAACCGCCTTGAGAAACGACAGGCGTATTTGTCAAACGATGCCACGGGCAAGAGGGATGCGCCTCTCGCTTTCACAAGCGACTAGTCTGGACAGCGATCGTTTTGTATTGCTTTTACATCTCAGAACTCTCGTCGTTCTACTCAGAAGCTCGTATATCATAGAAGAAATTATAGCTCATCGTCTCGGAGTGAAATCCACATTTTCTTTTCTTTCCTTCATCAATTGCGATCTTTTCCGTTTTCTCAGGATCATCTGTGATCCTGAAAAACAACCGTAAAGTGAAAAAAAAAACCGTAAACACACGTTTCTATTTTGTGCTTATATCGTACAATTGAATGAATACATTCGAATTTATGAGTTTCTGATGCTTCCATGATATTCTGAAATAAATCAACCTTTGAAGGGTAAAAATTTGAAAAATATTGTATAAAGTACAATGTAACTCTACACAGTACAGTATTCACATATCCTACAATCACAGTTATTTTTCACTGCAAAATATTAAAATAAAACAAAATATGGAGTCATAGACTGAGCTAACTATTTACATATAACTTCAAAATAATATCCATTGGAGTTGGAAAACTTACACAATGACAGTGAGATAAATATTTCCCAATTGTTTTAAATTCTATATAGTTCCTAAGTTAAATGTATCTATCGAAATAGTCGGACATGCGACATTCAGTTTTCTTTTAACTAGACGCTTTGAAAACCTGACAATTTCGTTCAAAGTCCAATAGTTGGAACACAATCCTAATTGTAAAACAGAGTAGATAAATATAATGGAAAAAATAAAACAAAAAAAAAAAGAACGAAATAGAGCGATGCGGAGAGAATCGAAGAAAGAAGAAAAAGCGACCCTTTCAGTCATTCACTTTTTACGATACAGTTTGCAGGTGTGCAAGCGATAAACACCGCCATACTGGATAGGCGTCCAGATTTGCGAAAACATGAAGGCTTTGTGATATTGGGAATATGCGTTGCCTGTTGGCTTCTAGCGATTCCGATGGTGTTCGACGGCGGTATCTACTTGTTCAAACTAATGGACTGGCATACCGCCTCGTGGGCGATCCTATTGATCGGCTTCGCCGAAATCGTTGTGCCCTCCTGGTTCTACGGATGCAACAAATTCCTGAATAACCTTGCTGAAATGAAAATGAGATTTGGTCGCTTTCTCCACGGCTACTGGTGGTTATGCTGGGTAATCCTTGCACCTCTCACTTGCTTGGTAAGTGCCTATTTTCTTACTACAACCATCACGGTCCCAGTTTGACCCTTTTATTGTTAACAATGCGCTACCAGATACCTGCTACAGCCAGAAGTCTCATTGTCATTTAGACAAAGCGTTCCGAAACAATCGGATAGCAGAATCTTTTCATTTTAATGCCATAATTTTGATGTTTTTGATGTTGCCGAATATATAATAATAATGCTAAATTAACTATATCTTGAAATCAGTTTGTAAACATTAATCACCAATGCTGCAACTTAAATCTAAAATGATTATGATAAGCATAAAAGTGCATACTTGAAATTCCAGAGAATGCTCGTGATTTTTATCAAATTCAGTGAAAATGTGCCAAATCATTGTAATTGAACATAGTTGAGAGAATTTTTACTACAATTTGAATATGAGTATAAATAACATTATTAACGGTTAATTTATTATGTATATTCCATATATTATATAAAAATATTATATATATAATATATTTATATAATATATATAATTTAAAAAAAAAAATATATATATATATATATATTTATATTATATAAGTAATACGCACATACACACTTATAGATAAAACATTATCAATATACATCAATATACATATACTGCTATCTTTATATTTCAAACAAAACTGTTGAATAAATAACAATAATTGACAATTTGCAATAAAAATTTCTCCTAATAATATAAATTGTCATTTTGTGTCGCTTCACAATTTGTCATTGTTATTGAAATAAGTTACTCCTTTACACGTTCGCGACTAAACTGCGCGACAATCAAAACTTTAATGACAGCTCCAATGTATATAATTGCTAAACGGTACAATCGACGGTAGTAACGAGGGGAAGACGCGGCATCACGATGCTTAATCCCGTCGAGGTAAGGAGCCCACGTTTATTGACTGTAAACTTTGCAGAAAGTTCGGCGACACAGCGAGAGAATATACCATAAATTAGTTTCGACCATCACATAGACGATTAATCGAATTTATATGGAAAGTAATGAAATTTATAAGTTTGGGCCATTGATTGCTGAAAGAACTTCATAGAATATATGTACGTGCTTCAGAGGAAAAAGAAACGAAAGAGAGAGAGAGAGAGAGAGGGAGAAAGAGAGAAATATTCTTAAAATTTTCTATACAAATTTTATATAGAATGTTTTATAATAAATCTAAAATAGTTTAACAATTTGTTGGGAAAATTATTCTGAATGAAAACTATCGTATAATTATCAATTTTTTTTTTTACAAATAGTTACATAACTACAAAAAATTAAAGTGTATTAGAATATTATAATAAATTCATATAATAACACTATTACATATAATAAATGATTTCCAAGGATTAGATTTTATACAAGATAGATCTGGAAATAAATAGTATAACCAAATAAGGAAATAACACCTCGTGCAAAAATAAGTCGAAAATATACAATAACATTTTTTCGTACAAGATTTCATTTTCGAGAAAATTAACTTAGAAGTTTAGAGAATTAATAACATATTTACACATTTTTGACTTTGAATAAACCCTTTTGCATCATATATCGTTGATCTCCACCGTTAATATTACAGAAATCAAAAAGTACATTTTATTTATTAAAAAATTTAAAATAATTTAAATTAACTTAAAAAGAAGAATCATATGTGTAAAATATCAAGATAAACTTTATTTTTTCAATAAAGAGAATATTGTAGATATTTTACTAATTACTATCGAGATAAAATTAATAATATATAATTCAAGTTTAAATATGTTATTAATTTTCAAATTTTTCAAGGTAATTTTCTCGAAAACAGCATTTTGTAGGGAAAAATTTTATTCTACATTTTCAATTTACTTTTGTATAAGAAACTTCTATTTCCAGTTCAATTGTCTTCTGATCCATTCTATATATACAAGATACATCAGAAATTGTAGTTTAAATGAAATGGAAATGATTCCTCATGCAAATGTAAGTCGAAAATATAGAATAAAATTTTTTCACAAGGCTTTATTTCTGATAAAATCGACATTTTATCTTATTGTATCTTATTTATTTGAAAATACAATCTAAGATTTAAATCAAGAACTGTATAAATCATTTTTTACTGATGAACAACTTGTACGTGTATTAATGCGGAATAAAAAAAGGATAGAGAATTGATCGAATATATCAGAGATAAGAATAAAGATAATCTGATATTTATATGAATCAAGAAACACGATACAATTATATCGATTCTTTTTATCTGATTCTATCAAACTTTTTAAATAGATTGTCAAAAAACTTGAGGCTCGCAAAATTCGCCATTCGGATATAGCTTCGCTATAGGTTCGCGTCCCTAGGAGGTAAAGCGTCGTATTTCCCACGACCAGACTGCTTAATTAATCTGGCTACCTGTCGCGAGACACGCCCTTGCCACCGCATCCCCTGCGCGCATGCCGAGCGAATTTTTATTTATATCGGCTGCATTTCGCCGACGCCATCGTGGGGATTGAAAATATTTCCCTCGACGGGCGCCGAACTGGTGACCTGCGAAAGTTAGTTTTGATTAAAAATTCGAAATCTCCCTTAATTGATAATTGTGTCACGCACACGCGCTGTTTCTCGAAGCTTTACAGGCGAGAAACGACCGACTAACCAGCCGCGCTTTTTATCCACAGGGGGTCTTTGGATATCAACTAGGACAAACCGACTTTCGGGGGAATTACGGTTCGTATATATTTCCCGACTGGGCGGGCGTAATTGGAATTGGAATCGGATTGGCAACGTTGCTGCCACTGCCAGTCTTCTTCTTTGTGCAAGTCTGGAAAGTGAAGGTGAGACAATTATTTACGTACAAAAGATTCAAAATCCGTTAGTTTACAAATGCGTGATTTATTTTCAAGGATTTTAGGAATAATGGTACTTCACAGTTACAGCAGATTAATTTTAAATGCAGGTGACCCTTTTCGATTCAGTGCTTACTGCATTCCATTCTATCGATGCTTTACGACCTGTATGCTTTATTCGTTCTCCATTTTCACTCAACTAGATTTAACGAATTTTCAATGCTTATTATCTCGAAAATTGTTGAAATTCTGTTCCCAAAGGCACGAGAGACTAATTAATTTTCTATCGATAATATATAGGTTCCAGCTGACCTTTTTCTTATGTGTAACTTCTTTGCGCATATGTCTGTCATTTATAACTATTTTACTGCATGACTTTTTTGCTGATAATTAGAAAAGGAGATCGAAACATTCATTATTTACATTTATTATTGTAAAATTTCTGTATATATAACTCAAACGACGCACCAATTACCGCGCCTTGGTTCTTATTACTCCGATTATTTTTTTTAAATATAATTTATATCGTAGAAACCCATTTTTCTTTCTTTGTTGAAATCTGTCATGCTTACTTGTTGTACGGAAATTTATCATCTGCTTTTGCTGCTTTTATTTTTGAAATTCCTCGCCTGATGAATATTTCTCGCTCACCTGCTACAACATATCACTATTTTTCAGCTCTACTCAACTACTTACTCTATATCAACATTTTTTTATTAGTGAAATACTTATCTCACTGGTCATTAATGAGTATGACTGTACACTTTTAATGACTATAATACTTTAAATGACTGTACATATTCAATTTATTTGTATTTAAATAACGTTTTCTTAAATTACTTTACTGGCATGCACAATGCTTTATCCGAATAATTATCTCCGCCTATATTACTTCTGCATATTTAATAGGTTATTAGTTCTAAGTTAATTCTAGTTCTATTAGTACTAACATAAAATGAAATAAACTACCTATTTTTATCTATCTATTCAACTAGTTCAAGGAAGACTTATTTAGAAATATTCATTCAGCGATTTATTCACATATTTAAGTCGTTCCATTTTGAACAAACTTTCAAAACTTAAGCTTAATAAATGCTTCTTGTAAAATTCCAGTGTCATTAAGATAAAAGTAAAGTACGCGTATATTATATTCCTCAAAATATCCCCTAAAATATCGAAAAACGTCGAGATTACCATTTCGTCAAACAACGGTTTAAATACAATACGCTGCGCATTTGAGTGTCAAGAATAATTTACTTTCTACCTGAAAAATGTACCTACCTGAGAAGAATGTATGAAACAGGTATAGAAAAACCGTCAACTTTTCGGAGAAAAGTTCGAATTGAGATTTCTTAATAGCCAGAATTCTTTGTTGCTTAATGACTTACCGGCTGGCATTCTTTCAGAATGAGAGATTATTGTATTAGAGAGAAACGCGCGGCGATCTGGTCATTAATTTTCTCTCTCTAATGGAGAAGGTGGGAACAATTACGAAATCACTTAACAGTTTTGACCAACTCGGTCTCATTCTTTATACGATCAATTAATCAAACGCGAGTGAAAACTTTTGCCATTACACGCACAATGCGTCCGCGGGCTGCGTATGACGTGTATAAAAAAAAAAAAAAAAAATTTCCGCCTGCGCGAAACAAAAGCTGCGATATATGGTTAGCGCCGTTGTAGCGTTATTACATCACGTTATTTCCGCTGTCTCTCGATTATAGCGAAAATCTTCCGATAGCTACGTCACGCTGTCAGCGCGGCGGTGGTTACGGGCCGATTTAGAAGTTGCCCTGGCCCGTGCCGTAAAATCTCGAGAACTCGGGAAACGTCTTAATACAAGTTTTTCTACGGTACGTAGGTAATCGTACTTTGAAACGAAAAGTTTCCCCGGGAGCCTGCCGCTCTTTCCATCGCCTCGGATACAGGGCCGCCGCAAGCAGGGATGCGCAAATCGTGCGCCGTACAAAGGAGGCATCGTATAGAAAGAGAGTGCGCCGATGTTGCGAGTTTTGATAAAATTGGAACTGTACAAAAATTGTGACATATATTTGAGAAAAAAGAAAACACTTTGCGGGATTGAGTTTTTTGATTGAATTGAAAATCCACTATATATCTTTGAAGTTTTATACGACAAATAATATTTGCACACACGACTCAAAATATTCTGTAAACAAATATGAACATCATGAATCATAGATTTTTTTTCCCGCATTCCTAATCTCTGATTCAAATGCCAATTCTTTGCTCTTCAAAAATAGTTTTTTTTTTAATTCCTTTTTCTTAGGAACGCATTAAATGAAATTTTACATAAAGTGTTAACAGCGGCCCTGTTTGAATTGCACCTATTTCTACAGAGAGAGAGAAAAGGGAAGAAAAAGAGGGAGAGAGAGAGAGAAGCAGACAACTCTATTCCTTGACCGCTTCCGCTTTCTGTTAGCCGATAAATTTAACATTACTCTTATCTCCCTTTCTTCGCGTTGTTTTTGGCCATTCCGCACACACTTCGAAAGTACTTGTGCGGTTTCGCGCGAGAAGATATGATTTTGGCACGTATCTCGCCCATTATCGGTTCTGCAACAATTTAATTTGCACCCTTTTAACTGTTTGCAGAGTTTGCGGGCCTTATTTCAACCCTCGCCGTTATGGAAAGCGGCCGAACAGAAAAATATACTAGATAGTGACAGCGTCAGCACCGCGGTGATCAATCCGACGTACGTTTCTTCAGATAAGATTTAGAATTCTTGTACACGCGATAAACTGTAATTTAAAGAAATTCCGAAATATAGATTGTTTCCTAATGTAAGCGAGAATTTTAGATGCGAATTTAACATGCGGAAATATAACGAAATTGACATAAATATTTTATGTTGTTGTATCAGATACGCTCGTTTATTTTTGTAACGCATACTCAAATTGACCACCTTGGGCTGAAGTATAAAAATCCTCTGTTTCTTTATTTCAATAACGAAATATCTATATTGAAAGATCATTATATTGAAATTATCCAAAAGTTATTAAAATAGTTTTAATCTGGAAAAAATTTGCGATAAGATAGATGCTTATGTAATTTTTTTATTATGTTTGCTTGTGTTTCTTCTTTAAAATTGTGCATGTCAAAAGAGCATATATATCCAGTTTCTGAAGCTCTAGTGGCTCTTATCTTTAGAACAATTCTGAAATAGATATACATACGAATGAAACTAATCATTCATTTTAATTCATTTAATGGCAGCTAAAGAGAATATTTTCATTAATAAGTACGATGAGGGAATGAAGTCCGGAGAGAAAATACCTCTTATTCCGTTCTAGGAATATATTCACCTAAGAACAAAAGTGTTACGACAAAAATCTAAAAAATCACTTTGATGATTCCAAAATGTACCATTATCATACTGTTGATGCCATAAATATTATATATAAAATCATCTTCACAGACCTCTTAATTGAGTACATTATTACATTTATATTAAAAGACATGTATATATGCATACACACACACACACATTATATACACGTATAATATATATATATATATATATTTTTTAAAGACTTATATTTGATTTAATAGGTGTATATTCGCTTACTCAATTAAATATTACATATATCTAATTTTAATTGCACATGGACTTTTTCAGTAAGACTTTCCTCTCATATTGAATAAAAAAATAATTTTTCTCTCATTTATGTATCTCGCTGGCGATTATAAAATTAATGAGAATTTTTAGAATAACTGACGCAACAGCATACGTTGTGTACCTGTAGTGTAATAGTACTTATAAATATACCAATGTATGTGTATAATTATTTGAAGAACAGTCGTAAGAAGAGCTCGCGTATAAAAGAGAAGCTCGCAGTATAAATACAGTTACTTGCCATCAGCCACAGTTACTTGAATCGACGAACTAACGTCAGAAAAGCGGAAACTGTTCGCGCTGTTTCGCGCCGCCTTTCCCGCTCATTAACGTCAGTGAACACGGTTGCTGAACACTCAGCATTCCATGTCCCTGCATGTTGTAATATCGCGCCCGGCGGCCGCTTATAAGCCGTCTTGTGGGATCGCGAGCGAACGCGACGAATACGTCTAATGAGAATTACGAGCGGTTGGCATCGCGCCGCATTGTGCATCATGCCGTGCCAATTGATATGTGGAAGATTCTTCAAAATAGAGTGGCAGAAATATGTACATACACATACAGACAGACGCATGCGTGCACGCATGTCCACACATATGTAAACATACAATTTCTTATATATTTTATGTCACAATATGTCAAAATAAATTTAAAAATATCTCGTAAGCTATTGATTTTTGAATGATTTTATTTATAATACATTTATATTTAAAATTTATCAGAAGAATCGATATATGTAAGAAAAAGCATATATGTATAGTTTTACTTAAAAAAATGAAGGTAATCTTTAAATCTCAGAAACACTTTCATCTAAAACAGAATTATGTTGACCATAAAATTCTCTCCTCGAAACTCTATAACTTTTATCTCAAATTTTTTTCTGATATCGTTTAGTTTTCCAAACAATTTGATGGGATATTTAAAATGGAACACCCTATACACACACACACACACATACACGTAATATCGCATACACCTACAGTAAACTAAGCTTTATGCGAAGTACTCGGTCAATAGATCGCGCAACGCGCAGCAATTAGTTTTTAAATCTCACACACATAACACACAATGTGTGTGTGTGTGTGTGTACGCGCGCACAGAGGAAAAATACAAATTTAGAACAATAAAATAAAATGAAATAAAAAATGCTTTATTTTACGGTAGCAGTAACAAAAACTATCATCAAAATGTCAAAAAAATATACTCTCACAATTCATAATTAATCATGAATCATATAATATCGCAAAAGTTTATAGAGAAATATAAAATGAAGATATTTAAATTTTGATAAAATTTAAAATGTTCCATTCTTCTAACTTCCAAAATACGTCTTTTGAGATCTCTCATATCCATATAAATATGAATACAAATTTTTAAAAATGAGACCCCGTTATAAATCGTTGCCTAGGAGTATAATTTTTCCAAAATATTTTCAAATTTGAATAGCACGATCTCTTGAAATCAGAACAGTATGCTAACGTATGAAAATTTATCTTCGTAAAATGCAAGATATGTAAATGGAACATTATCCCGGAAATGCATTATTCGGAATTATCGTAAATTTAAAATTTCTATCACATTTAAATCGTCGAGACATTGATCTTGAAATTGCTTTTTCCAAACTTTACATATGTAACTCATGGATTTCAGGAAAAAAATGTAATTCTTGACGAAAT
Source organism: Lasius platythorax (assembly GCA_963971435.1). Lineage (NCBI taxonomy): Eukaryota > Metazoa > Arthropoda > Insecta > Hymenoptera > Formicidae > Lasius > Lasius platythorax. Next base: position 192,232 of record OZ020546.1, read on the forward strand.
TTCTGTACGATAAATTTCCGTTACGCGTTGTCCCGCGTTGTTTCCTATTTTGGAATTATGATTGTCAAAATATCTGCCATCATTATCCATTATAATAGTATTAGTGCGAATCAAGTTTTTTTCCAAGTACGTGACCAAGAAATTACGAAGCGCACGGCAATTAGTCTTTAAACTTCATTACTTATCGCGCACATTTGTTCATTTGCTTCACGCCATGTTCGGCCGCGATCGATTGAATTAATCAAGTTGATCAGAATCGATGGAATCAAGTTTTACTTGGAGTTTGGTTTAGTTTTTCGCATCAAATCGGTAAAACCAGAGTAAAGAGGCTATTGTGCAGCGATGACGATTTTTATCGCTATATTTCTTTCTCGAGAATACCATCCGCTGCGAACCGAAGGGATCAGATAATTATCGGTTGGAAATAATGGCGGACACAGGGATAGATTCGGGGGAACAATTACGTTGCTGTATAGAAAGACGTAAAATGTTCTCGTCGACAACAAATGAGCTTCATTATATGGAAAATGCGCTAATAGGGCGCGTTTTATTCAGCTACATTTACTGTTTGGGAATTGATGTTAACTGCTTTTAAAGCTTATTTCTCTTTTCAAGTTGAGTTATATTAGTCGAAACATAGCCAATGTTATATGCAACTGTATGTATGTGATAGCTTTGTGGCTGTTTTCCAAACGCGGCAACATGAAGAAGAATCTTTTAATCTATTAAAGAAAACACACAAACATAATAATAAGAGAATTTGTTATATATATTATATTATTATTTTAGCTATTATTTATTAGGTATTATTTATTAGATATTATATATATTTATTTATATATGTATATTATATAAAATTTTAAACTATAAAATAATTTCAGATTAATCTTGATAATTAAATAAATAATGTGTGTAAGACACCAATCACTATACCTACCCGGGAAAAAAAAATTTCCGAGGAAGAAATCGGCGCGCCATAGCGCATAGCATACTACTTGGTCGAGCCAGTGACGCGAGCACGGCGCCTCATTTATTAAAAATATATAAAAAATATAATCTATTGATTCTCCATAGAATAAAGAATATGTACACTTTCAGAATAAAATGGAGAATGAAATAGTATTATTTCAAAAATTTAGTTAAAGCAGAATATATAGTAGTATTTCAGCAACACAAATTAATGTACAATTTATTTTCGATCTTATATAAGAGTATTTGACATCAATTTTATATCATCTTGTACACATCACGAGAGCATTTGCAGCTTATTCTTTTTGTGAACTTTGCGCAGACACGCGGCCGGACACGTTGAAAACAAGCTCAGCTCTCTCACAACAAATGCAGGCATAATGGAATTATATGGATCCGTAGAGCGAATTTAAATTTTCAAGCGTAGCGCTACGCACGCGCGGGTGCGTATCTGGTGTTCGGATCTGTTTTATAATCCGTGATATTAAAGTCACCGTAGCGCATTTGCATTCTCTTGCTCACGTGCTTTCGCTTCCGGCAATTTTTGACCGGAACGAAGAACAGAGGCGTGATGAGCGGGACAGAAATTCATGAAAGTGTGCTTTCCGTCCGAGCGTTGCCAATTGTTGTCACAAGAAGGTACATGGGACGTTTTCTGCTCTTTTTTGTCCTCCAAGAGTACGAGTACCACGGAAGTATTCAACGTAAAATCGATAAGAGGCAATGCGCCGATGTTATGACGAATTGACAGTGATTTCGCTCGCCGTCTTTGCTTATTGCTCGTGATTCCTTCAATACCACAATAGGCGTCGCAAACTTCGCTCCAATATATCGTAAAGTATCCTTGTTTCTGACGCTAGTAACGGTCGTACTTCGGCAATTAAACAGATAGTCTACCTTAATCTCTTAAAATCGTTTAAACCTATAAGTACTTTTCCAAAATCTTTTTTTTTCAGCACATGTTAAATCTGTGTATAGAATTATATATATATTTATTAGTAATATATATATATATATATATATATATGTATATATATATACACACACACATATATATTTAAAAGTAATTTAAGATAATAATACATGTAAATTTTGGAAAGAAAATACTCTTTAATTAAAAAAAAGTAATATGTAAAAATCTAAAAAAGTAAGTCCACGATGCACAATAATTACTCTCCAATTCGTCTGAGACAAAAATGCATAATATATGTGTTATTAAGAACACTCGAAACCTGAACTTTGTTTCGAAAGATAAATCCATTAATTTCAAAATGGCAACACATTAAATCAAATTTCGAATTTTTAACTGAAAATTTTGTCTTTAAGCATACATAAGAATATTATATTTTTTGGAAATTTTGTATTTATTAGTTTCTCAAGCAAAAATTATATTTTGAAAAACTGTGCAAAAACTGATAAGTTAATTCGTTCTTCGGACATTTCGTGCATGTCACAATTTGAAAAAAGTTGTTTAAAGAAAAATAAATTTAAAAAATTCTATGTTTGGTTTTCTTTGATGACGAATTTTTTTATATTTATGATAATTTCTTTATCCCAAGTTCACATAGTAGTAAATCTTTTGTTCATTCATAAAACTCGTATTGAGTTTCTAAATCAACAAACAAATTTATACTTAGACAGATCGAAGTACTGAGTAAAGTCATGCGACGTTTTTTGTTCTCTCCAAACATAATTTACTTATAGAATTAATTATTTTTAATAATATAAATATTTATATAAAAATTAGCATAATATTTAATATAAAAAATGGAAATCGCTGACAAGGCAGTAATCGCAATTATTTTTACTTTATTATACGTTGTATCGCAGGTACACTGAAACCATAAGTTTGAAATTTAATTTCTAATATTATTGGTTTCATTAAAATTCACTTGGTTCTTCATTCTTGTAAGCTTGACAAATAACTAACTCAAATGTACTAAATATTAAAATTAACTAAATGAGGGAGAGAGAGAGAGAGAGAAAGAGAGAGAGATGCGATAATTGGTCGGATCTTTATCATTGGTAGAATTAATTTTTTCGCTAAAGTATTAAAAAAATTTGTTTATTGCTGAATTATGTTTATTGATTGTTCGAAATAACTTTTTTTTTAGATATATATGCATATTTTTTCTTTGACTAATTAACTTGCTTATATTTGCTCGAATTGTTTGGTAACATTTGGCATTAATTATATATCCGTATAATTTCAAAATAGATAAGAGATTGACGTTTTGTGAATATTTTTTTATTTAAGAAGAGATGTTAAAACCGATATAGATCTTTCTAAATAATATCCCTATTTTTCAGCAATTAAATTGCTATACTTTATGAGAGTTAGTATAAATCCGCTTAATTAGTTTACTCATCAGAAACTCATTGTTCGTGTATTATTTGTTCCTCGCTAATCGGCTTGTATCAAGTTCTTGGAGTTCAAACGTTATTTTCCGTGACTTTCTTTGGCGACTTACATAATCTAAATATCTTTGGCGATAAATATCTTTGTTAAGATATTACATTATTTTGTATGTTTGCACATCTATTTTGTTCCATTAATGTTTTTATCTCTATTACTTCTCCCGCAATGCAGTTAAGAAAATTAGATTAGGGTAAATATTTCTTGTGTATTCATATTGATATAATCTAACATTTCACTTTAAAATGTCAATTTAATGAATATTAATGAGTAAATGGGTTATATATTCTGTATTTATTTTCTCTTTTATGGACCTCTCGCGCGCGCGCGCGCGCGCATAAAAACTCTTCTCTCTTGACATTAAATGTTTTTATTGTAAACGATAAAAAAAAGTTGCTTCTTAAATATATTTACTTTTATAAATAACTAAGAGAAGATATAATTTTATTTTATATAAGATTATATTTATACTCAATAAATTTGTATAATTAAATAATATTTATTATTTTTTCAGATGTTTTGTAGTTTTTAATAGATATGTCGATTTTGGAGATTAATTTTTCAGATCTTAATTTTCGTTCACTTTCTCTCTTAAAAAATTATTCGAAACAATTTAAAACAATGTTATCAATAAAAATTGTGATACAGTCAGATATAAAGTAATAAATATTTATTTTGAAACTTTAAATATAACGAGATACAAACGAGATATAACGAGATATAAACTTTAATTAAAGTAGTACTCGAAATTAGTTATTTTCGAGATGATTTTTGGACATCTCGCTTACTATCCCCTCTTTTATCATTTGCCTTTTAGCAACGCATAAATGTATGAATTTATACATGGAAAAATTTAAAAATTAAAATGAGGTAGTGCATCACGTACCATAGCTACGAGCATCAAAACAGCTCATTGCTAATGTATGAGTGGCAAGAAGAATGCAGTAGACATGATATCCAAAGGTCGCCTTTAAAAACTGCAACTAATCTCGAGCACTGATTGTGAGTTAAAGATTAGAGCTAAAAATAATACGTCGATTTCGGTACATTTTCTTTATGACATCGAGAAATCATTATTGTGCAAAGAGTATTCAACAGAAATACATATAAGGAAACAATAGCAGTAAATATTTTTATGGTTATTCATATATCTCTGGGTGAACGTTTTATAAACGGGTGTTCTGAAAGCTTTGAGTTTCTATTTGAGCGCGGACGCTTTGGGAAACTTTAAAACTTTGTCAGATAGATTGCCACCTTAATTGACGTTTCATAAGCTTTACGAGCGTGTCTAATCGTAAAAATCAATGATTCACTTTCTGACTCTATAAGATTTTACAACCATTTCTCGAATGTCCTTTTATCCATAAGTTTTCTGTGAAAAATTTGGAATTTATTTTAAAAAGTCTTTTAATGCTTACAATCGCACTAATTTTTAATTTTCAATGTTTTAAACACAATTATGTACATCATTTATCATTTTAATTCGTAATATTAATATTTCTAAACAAGTAAGTCTTAAGCTGTCAAAATAAAGCAAGATTAAAATTAATTGGCCAAAAAGTTTTATAACTTTATTATACGATTATTTAATTAAGTCTCCAAGAAGGACTTAATTAAATTTCATTTTGACTTCGCTTATAAAAGTAATTAATATTGAAAAATTTAAATGTTTTTGTTTCTTTGCGTGTAATAGTTTGTAACAACATAGTATGTAACACAGTAATTTTTTTACTTTTTTATATGTTTAAATTGTTTACTCTATATCAAATCTAATTTTCTTGAAAGAGTTAGCTTAGAATCTAATTAATGTACTATTTATATATATTTACTACACAAAAATATATTATTAAAATTAATTAAACTTAAATATAGCGCGAATATATTATTCTCGACTTCAAAATATATCTGATATTAAACGCATCAAATTCATACTATAATTACGGCTAAATAATGTTGAAATTACAAATTTCTGAAAAACGATGCCCTTGATGAAATTTTCGTTGTCCTCGGTGAGTTACCGAACGAAGTGTAATTTACACTCCAGCGGCTCAATATAGAGGACATATTTCCGCCATTCCGTTCAAATTTATTGAAATTATCAATAACTTTCCACTTAATTAAACAAATTGAATTATTATCAGGATATTATAGAAATGCTTTCTCGATGTTGGCAAGAAGAAAATATTCCGTCATTTAATAATTAAATATTCCGTATTTTGTTTCTATTTATTACACATATAATGTGTAACAAATAGAAACAAAATACGTGAAAAAGAATCTAACCGATTAAACTTATAATTTTTTTCGTTCTATTTGCACAAAACTTCCACCTAATCAAAATTAGTATCAAGCAAAAAGTAAGATAGACACGAGATATTTAATAAAATCGCAGTTATGAGATATTTAGCATTCTGCTTAATCGTGAGATAAATTATCGGAGCTTATTTTGAACCTTAATAAATGAAGATTGAGCGCGCGTATATAAAGATTGCTTGCAAATTATTCGATTACGCGACAAGCATTATTTGTCGATTATGTCTGACGAAATATCGAGGCAATCAGCGATTTTGTACGATGACGATTCTGGAAGTTAGCGAGTACCATCCAACTCTGGTACTGACGCGATTCAACGCGACACGTCGCGATGTCCAGTCAACCCTATCCTATTGCTCTCGCATTAGTGGCGATGCCGCGCTCGAGTCTGACGCTCTCCTGCGCGACAGTCACGCTGCAACCGACACGCGCTAATTATGCAAATGAGTTTAGGCAGAACCGTTGTTAATGAGCGACTGGCACGTGCATTCGAGTTACATCGAGCGGAGAAACGTTTCTCGGCTGAGCGTGACGCGCGTTCTCCTCTCGTCGACGATCGCGCACCATCGTGTCGCTCGCATCGGTCGCATTTCGTCTCGCGTACTCCTATTTTTCCTGCCGGTTGCATATTGCGCCGCAGGCGCAATATCAGTTTATTGACAGAAGGAACGGTAGAGAAATCCGTTCCGGTCCTCGAATGGAAGCGGCATGCATGGTGCGACGTTACGCGTCGCAGCATCCGAAATTTTCCGCATCCAATGATGATGACTCTGGTTTAGATCGTAATAATGCGGACGAATAGGAATATCCTCGTGAATTTACGAGATTAAACAAAATCGATCACACAGAGAATTTTTGCATGCATATTCTTTTCTCACAAGAGAACCTCGTAAACCCGAAAATTCTGATTTTAGCGAAACTTTACACACATGTAGGGGGGATAAATAGATGAAGTTGGAAATTTTCAGCTGCTGCCCAAAAACGATTCTAAGGAGTAAAACACATATGTAGGGCGACTTTTTGCTTGTCTCGATATATCTCGAAAAGCATTTGAGATATCAAAAAATGTTTTATACAAAAGTTTTATGGTAAAAATACCTCTATTTAACCATATTAATAAAATTTTGAAGAAATCATTTTTTTTTAATTAAAAAAAAAATTTTTTTTCTTTAAATTATTTTTTCAAAATTGTATTAATGTGGTTAAATAGAAGTGTTCTCACCATAAAACTTTTGTATAAAACATTTTTTGATATCTCGAATACTTTTCGCGATATATCGAGAAAAGCAAAGAGTCGCTCTACATATGTGGCTTAACTCCTTAGAATCGTTTTTGGGCAGCAACTAAAAATTTCTAAAAAAGCATTCAAGATATCAAAAAATGTTTTATACAAAAGTTTCATGGTAAAAATATTTATATTTAATCACATTAATAAAATTTTGAAAAAATAATTTTTAAACAAAATTTTGTTTTAAATCTTAGAAAAAAATTATTTTTATAAAATTGTATTAATGCGGTTAAATAGAGATGTTCTTACCATGAAACTTTTGTATGAAACATTTTTTGACATCTTGAATGCTTTTCGAAATATATCGAGACAAGCAACAAAAGTTGCTCTATATATGTGGTTTTACTCCTTAGAATCGTTTTTGGGCAGCAACTGAAAATTTCTAAATTCATCTATTTATCCCTACATGTATGTAAAGTTTCATCAAAAGAAGAAAATTTTTTTTCAGAATTTTCGGATTCGCGAGGTTGTCTTGTCAGTACTTAATTCGGCTCGAAACGATAGGATCTTATACATAGGTATATTTAAACCTTATTATGTAATTAGAATGATTATGTAATTAGAATATAAAATACAGAGATAGAAAAAAGATGGAGAAAAGGAAAGAAAAAAAGAGAGAGAGAGAGAAAGAGACATATAAAAATACAAACGACACGACGGCGGTGAAAAATCTATTCACCGGATCCGCGGCCATTGTCACAACTCGACTATGTCGACTGTGCGGTTATTTCGTAGCGTTCGTACGCGAGGTTCGGTTAAACGAGAACCTTTTATACATTCCATGTACGCTGTTTCCGCTGCCCTTTTTCTCTCCCACCCATATTTTAATTAATGGTAGCTTCCTGTGCGAATGCAACGTGCGGGAAACGAAATCACGACGACGCGACCGGAGTCGTTTTATCGCTTTCTCTGTTTTCTCTCTCTCTCTCTCTTTCTCTGTCTCTCCACCCTTTCTTTCTTTTCATGTGGCATGCGTATGCGCGCTTGTTCGAATAAAAATATGCGCGAGTATCAAAGTTGCTTTTTACACTAGTCTCTTCCTCGTCCTCTGCGATCGAATATATCAAAAGTACACAATTTCTGTTCTCTTTTCTTTTTCTTCCCACCTGGATTTGCATGAATTTTCATAAGATGGTCACAACGTTATTTGTTAAACATCGGAACATAAGAAAAACCCGATTGATTCATTTATTCGATAGAGAATGTTTTATAGCGAGCCATGTCTCTTCAATTTTTTTTTATAGATTCTACAGTCACACTAATTGTTTCTAAGTAAGTATCACAAGATAGTTGATTACAACTTTCAACTTATAAACACCTGAAAAAGAGATTTCCAAAAATTAAATTTCAACGATATAAACAGAGAATTTTACTTTATAGACAAAAGTAATTTTACACTTTAATAGAAATTTAATGAAAATAACGTAATTATAACAAAATATGTAATATAGGAAATGAAGAAGTTGCAAAGAGGTTCGTTATCCATATTTTGCTAAAAGAAAGATTACTTCCAAATTAGTTAAATAATACATACCTGCTTTTATTTTCCTATAAGACATTTGAGATTTTAAAGGAAAATATTATATATTGAACCTTTAATAATAAAATAGATCACTTTTCTTTTATGTCTTTTCACCATGTCTATTTATATAAAGTTTTTTTGAATTCTTAGCATCACTCTTTAATACATATTAAAGAATGAAATGATGCATAATATATCAAAGCAAGTAATTTGGTATAAACAATGTTAAAATGATTATACATCGATTACATGTAGGGTCGCATCTAGCAAACGTTTAATGGCACACAGCATCCCACCAAAGCTGGAAATATATATATATAGCCATATATACTATCAAAATGTATATTATATTATACATATAATCGGCGTGCGCTCTCGTGTGTATGTCTATGTATATGATTTATATTTTATATTTATACATACAAGAGATACATATGTATAATGATGGTTAAAAAATTTAACAGTCTACACATAAAATAAAAAAGTTTTTCTCAACATGGGTACGCAACTCAATCGTTTCCAATATATATATATATATCGAATATATACACACAGGATGTTCCAAAAGCCTCGAATGTTTTTAATAGCAAATTTTCTGATCAATTTGGAGACGATTTTTCTGTCGAGACATCAATAACTTTCGAGTTATAAATGATTGAAAAATTTGAAGAAATGAAAAAAATTGCTCATATATATAATTATATAAGAATTTATATATAATCATATATAGGCAATTTTTTTCTCACGTCTTTAAATTTTATTTTTTATAAAAAAAAATAATACAAAAATTAATTTTCTAATTTTTTTATAACCTTTCGATCTTTACTTTTTTACCTTTTGCTAAATTGAAAATTATAAGCATTTAAGGTCAACAATATTACAGAAATGACTTAAAAATTTAATATCTATTGATCGCGGAATATTAACATCGGATAAAATTAACATTCCTATAATATCTGAGTTATTCTATAATACATAATATATGATATAATATCTCTAAGTTTGAGTTTCAAAAAACTCTCAAAACTTTTTTTAATGTTTTAGTTAATATGTAAAGTAATTAAATTTTTATTTTAACAGGAATATATTATCACATTTTATTATTCACAATGCAGAGTTATTTGCATTTAATTTTCATATTAAATAATTTTCATTTACATGCAACAAGTTTCAAAATTTTGGAAATATAATAATTTACTACAAGTTATAATAATTTTAGTTTTGTTATTTGGTTGCTATCCTAGTAATTTTTCAGTTTTCTACAGACTATTGTAATAATTATAATTAAGTAAATTTTAATTAATTAGAAGGAGAAAAGGCAATAAGAGCCAGCGCGGTAATTGATGCGCGAAGAAATTTTTTATTAATGTATAACATTAGATTGATCAGGCAAACGTTTCGGTCCCTTTTTTGGGCCGTCTTTAGCGCAATTTAAAAACATAAAATAATTGAAAAAGTTCAGTCTAACATCTTAACGCAGTCAACTAGTAAAAATTCTAATTAATTAACTTCATCAGAGTCTTATTATATTAATCTATGCTTTTATTTATTATAAGTAAATTTTTATTCTTTTATTTGTGTAAAAATTTATAATGCCTGTTTTACTTTATTTACCTACGTATATTCTATATACTCGAGGCAGCAGATTTATTTTTGCCCGCGGCCAACTGTAATCTAGGTGCCCTTCTAATTACATGTATAAACATTGACATATTTTTCGCGCTATCGCGTACATATTGGGTGAATAGATGAAAAACGGCAAAGGAATAAACAAATATACATAAATCTTTACATCTGTGTAACACAAAAATAGATTTATTGCGTCCTATCACAGACTTCTATATATTGTACTTGACTGCTAACACACGTATAAGACTTATATGATGAAATGTGCAGATGGGCAGTCATATCTAAATTAGGCAGAATTGGATACGCCATGTCTCTTAATAAAACGTAGTAGTGTGAACGTACATCTTAAAGTAAAAATAAAACAGTGAAAAATATCAGGTATACATATGGTGCATATATAAAAATAAGCATATTATATATAAGCATAAGTAATGATTTTTATAGCATACTTAGCTGTCCAATTTTATTTGGGCATATGAGTATTGAGTATATGTTGCATCACTTTTAGTATCGCTGTTAGCGGTCTAGTATAAAAAGTCTATATTAGAAGTCTGTGCATTCTATTGCGTCTCAAAAAGAGTCTGTTTCAGTTCATGATTCTAACTCATTCTCGAATTTGTACGGACGATCGTTCCATCGCCGCGTATCCGACACACGATCGCAGCCAGTTATCGCGCAAGTCGTGCTTGACGCCCGGAATAAAATTGAAGACGAAAATGAAATAGTTAAGTGGAAAGGGAATAGAGAGAGAGAGAGAGAGAGAGAGAGAGAGAGAGAAGGAGTACCGAAGAAATTTGTAGGTAAGAGAGGGAGAAGAGGAAAGAAGCCATCGTTCACCATCGATTTCTCGAGACAAGTCCGGGTGAGTGACGGGAGCACAGAGTAAACTCTGAGCTATAATTGAGTTCGATGTGACTTGGGAAGGCGGTCGTATACCGCAATATATATATATATATATATATATATATATATATATATATACGCACGTACACGAGTATGTACACTACATACCGTACACACAACGATACATAGAGACTGAATATAATATAGTATCCTTTCGTGGGTACACAACTCAGCTACGTATCCGTACAGGGAGCGGATTCAACGATCGGTAAATGCATAACGAAATTTAGTTTTTATCGATCCTCTATTGCCGGACCGCCGGTTGACGGACAGTTTAATTAATTACTTTTAATTAACGCAAAATCCAAAACGAGTGTCTGGAATCACTCCGCAACGCGCCCCCTCCTCCTCCCCCCCCCCCGAGTGGGATACTAGGAATCAATAAATTCTATCATGTCGGTTACAAATATCGGAATGGTGGTTAACAGGCAATTAGAGCGGCAATAACAAATGAAAAAATAATTAATACAGACGATCGGTTAGATTAACCTCGAAATATAGGCTGTGTTTATGCGTGTAAAATTAGATTTTGCAATAACTGCGAGTAATTAAAGAGATTAGCTCGAAATAATGATGACATAGTTTCGTTCTCGACTCTCGATCGCGCAAGAGTACTTTTATTTCGAATGCATATTTATATCAGTGCCCGATATGCGAAGATAAATAAAAATTCAAAGTTATTGATTTTGAGAGATATGCATATGGCTGTACAATTTAACAAATAACCTCTATAAAATAAATTGAATTGAATGTGATTGTTCTCCAATGTAAGTAGTATAATCTATTTTTGTCAATGACATTTCTTAGTGATATGTTTACATCATCAGACAACTATGATCAAAGATATTTTTATATAAATGATCTGTGTTTCTTTTTATATGGATTTAAAATGCTTTGAAAGTAAGCTTCGCAATTTCCTTTCGAGGTAATTCTAGAGAGAAATCTAGAGAGAAAAGAACATTAACTCAGTAGTTTCATCAGACGATACGATCGCCACTGTCCGCTGAGCAAATACAGTTGCAAATACGCTGTTCGGTAGCGAGGCAAGATATGGTTGATGTATTTGGATGTACTAACTTTGTTTAAGCGACAATCATCGCGAATACAGATGTCGACTTATACGAGTGTTGTATAAACGTGCGCTTTAGTGCATCCCTGTAGCTCGGCCGATCTTTTACTTGTATTTTTATATGTATTATATTTTATGACAGAGACAGGGGCAATTTGAGCAGGAAAAGCAAAGAGATCTCGGAGAAATATCCCCGGAAAAGTTTTCTTGGAAAACCAATCTCTCTACCATATATGTATAACGATGTCGCTCGGACTTTGACATATAATTATCAAGGGATGTTCCGTTTCGGGATTTCTGTTTTCGTGATATATTGATACTCGGACGTTCCTTGTAATTTTCTTTGATAGGATAATACGTCATTTAGGTATGTATGCGACTGGTAAGACTTCCTAGCGTTTGTTCTTCCGTTTTCTTCTTTTTCCTTCATCTCCCTTACTTGGTTTAGACCGTTTCGTCTAATGTCGAAAATCCCTCTGTCGTAGTCGAGATTACGAGTGTGTGTGTGGAACGAGGTAACCGTACGAGAATGCGCCATCTAAGACGCAGTTGTGTACAAAACTCGACAATAATGGCGTCCAAATACATGTGCGACCACTTGCGCTCTGCAACCATTATTGTCGAGATTTCAACGTCCTTGTATGAGTTTCCAGCTTCCAGTAGTATTTGCCGATTTAGTCAGATGCGGCGAGACGCACGCATTCGCGCAAAACGATTTCCCATTCGCGATGAATAGCGTAGTGCCGTTTGTAAAAAATAGGGTAGCGATAAAGAGGAGAGAGAACAACATTACCTAACAATTATTAACAAAAAATTATACTTAATTCTCTATTTTTCAACGAAAGTATTTTTGCAATTTTCAGATTAATTTTCTTAAACAAGCTATGTGTGTGTGTGAAACCACTGCTGTAAACCACTTTTAATTTATCTTGCGAGTAAAATTTATCTCAAAAGACATTCATGATTCTGGCTTTCTTCCGGTCTTTTCTGTGAAAAAAGAACGAGTTTTTGCACTTACATTGTCCTGTTTTTACAAACACACGTATTGCATGCGAATCATCCAGAGGATACGCTAAAGTTGGACCAACGCCGAGAGAACGTCGTTTATTCGCCTGCGTTGGAGCGTTTCTCCACCCCGTTTTGGCCATCTTTCTCTTTCCCTTCTGCGTGAAATTCTAGAAACGTGCGACAAATATTGTAAGAAGGTAATCTCCACGCCACGCGAGATCCATGTGCGTTGACGGTACTTCTGGCGCGAATAGTAACACCGACGCTTTCCAAATACACGTATCGCGCGCACTTATGTGCGCTTATACATTTAGTTACATCACTTAAGAGGCACAACGAGAGAGAATAAATACGTTTTCCGAAGCATCGAATCAACGAGGATGATATAAACGAGACTTTTCTCATATAAATTCATTAATCGAAGAAAAAGTTCATATAAAACTGTTACAACTTTTCAATATATTCGCCCTCATTGAAACATAGTCGCCATTGATGTAACAATTTTTGTGTGGCGAAGGAGGAAAGAGGACGTTCCGCGAGTCTGGGATGAGTTGGTCTTTCATGGCTTGCATTTTTGACAGTCCTCACATTTTTTTATGCGGATGCAGAATCCACGTTTACAAAGTTCTCATAAATAGTCACAAAGATCAAAGATCAGAATATTGTTTTATATCCTCATAAAAACCTTTAATCTCTCTTACTAGGTTACATACTTTTATCCTTTTAGTTTTTCAATTAACAAAGACTTGAATAAGGTTTTTTATTACTTGTTTTATTTTTTTCAGCATATTTTTTCCTCGTGTGAGAAAAAATGCTACTGTTCACCACTGATTAATTAACGCAATAATGAAAAAGTATGAAAAAATGGTAGAGTAATTGGATTTTGTCACTGCGAGCGACTGCGAGTGCGACATGCACAAAGAGATTTGGAATGGGATTTGCGTTTAGAACTGAATAAATACGTAAAAATGCGGCCAGGTACGCCAATTTTCATTCGTTATAATAGCAAGATGCTGAACAAAATAGCGCGTAAATAGAAAGTACGTGAAATCTTCATCCCAGTGAGGCATTTGTGTTCGGAACGACTTCGTATCCAGTTCGTAAGTTCGACGCTGCGCGACGCCGTTCGAGGTCGAGGCGATGAAATTTTTATCATACATCCAGTCCGTCCATGTTCACCGCGACATATTCGACACTCTCAACCGTAGCTTGCGATTTTGCAACCGATTTGATGTCAGTATACTCGTGTTGAATAATTGAGAGTGCGCGTCTGGAAACTGGATATCGTTGACAGATTGAATATACGCGTCAAGTGTAACAACAATAAAGGTAAGTCCATATTTAAATCCCCACAATTTCAAAAGATATATAAGGCGTGATGTAACTTTGAATATTTCTGTTGCTGTGCCTCCTTAATCTTGATAATTACGTGTTGGATAAATTTTATTCAAATAAATTTTATTCAATCAAAGTCTCGCACACACATACAGACACAAACACATTTGAGATAAAGTATAAGTTTTTTTATTGTTTATCTTTATCTCTTCGAAATTTGGATTGCAAAATTTTTTTCACTTTTAATCATTCATAAATAATAAATTATTAATAATTTAAATTTTTATTAACAAAGGAATCTCGCCAACCTGGAATACGGTAAAGGAGGTAAACAGATGAATTTAGAAATTTTTAGTTGGTGCTAAAAACAAATCTGAAAAGTAAAACGGATCTTATTTTTAAAAATGTTTTATTATGTATTATTTTAAAATATTATCTTAAAATATATCCTTCTATATTATTTATATATCTCTCTCTATCATATACAATTATCCTCTTATATATGTGTGTGTGTGTGTGTGTGTGTGTGTGTGTGTGTGTGTAAAGTTTAATTAGAACCAGTTTTATGAAATTGATGATTTCGTTATGAGAAGTCATGATTTTCTTATAACAAGAAGTCGCAAATCTAAATTGATTATGGAATATAGTTTCTCTCTGTAAAATATAGCAATCTATTTTAGAGTAATGTTCATTAAATGTTGCAGAATTCAATACATATCTATGCTGCATTGATGTAAGTAAAGCAAACTTTCTATTAATATTTCATACTGAAATGATTTTAACATAGATTTTACTTTACATGATAAAATCAGAGAAAACGTTATACCTTTTAAAAGTCGTTTGCTTCTGGCAGAAGAGAGTAACATTAATCTCGGGAGCATTAAATAATTTCTCACGTTATTACAATCTTGCCGAAGCAAATCGAATCAGCCCTATCTAAGCTCATTAAATGGCATCATTAAATATCACGTCAGTTAGTCACAGAAGCACGAAATTCTATGACACAGCTCACTCGTAATGCTCGTAGTGCGTTTGAGAATTCTGCCTCCTTCATTCAAAAGCTTTTCTGTTATAAATTTTAAATAACCAAGAAACGCAAATTACATCTATTTTTGCGAGACATTGCACATAACATATTTGTAATAAAATTGAGATAACAACAAATATACCATTAATACCAAAAAACATAATTGATCGTCTTACAATTGTCTAATGACACACGCGATTACACGCATTTAGAGTACACAAGGAGGAGAGTTTGCGCTCCATAGGAGTCGTTTATATTTTTAATTGTATACGTTGTATCTTTTTTTGTCGACCAAAGAGAGTAGCCTCTAGCTCGGAAATACATAGTTGTCGCTCGTTACACGCGGTCCGCGCGCTTTCGTAATCACCGCCAGACTTGTAACGATGTGTTTCCCCATCGTTGGTTACCCTTACGGCTACGAGAACGTGACATGTACACTTGTGCGGAATAAAAAAAAATGCCCGCGTACGCCCGGAGCATAATCCTATAAATGCTATTCATAGCGATTCGCGCTGCACCGTTTGTGCACTGCGAGAGATCGTGAATACGATGGACTTCGCTTTTATTCGCGAGTTTATGTAATTTTTCGCTGGGCCGAGAAAAAATCGGGAGTGATCGACTGCGAGCGAAAGGGCAATCTAGCGATGGCAGCGAAAATTATATCACGTTGTTTTTCTGTGTGTTTCTATCCTTCTTTCTTGCAGGCGTTTAAAATAAAGAACATATTCGTATGGGCATCACTATTCATAAACCAATCCGATATAAAGGGATTGTAAAAGGAAAATACAATAAAGAATTAATATCGTAGCTAGGTTCGACTGTGCAAACTCTTTCTCCCGGTTTTTTTTTTTTTTTTTTTTTTTTTTAAGCTCCATATTGCTTTCACATACCAAAATAGTTTTGCATTTCGGACTATCTAGAGTAAAATTTAATAACGGGCACTACGAAAAAATAGGAGGCGGCCGCTCGTCAGACTGTGTACATTGAAATTCCTATACGTTGTTTGTGTATCGAGAATCATGTAAATATCAAGGCGAGGTCACTTTATCGGCGCCGAGCTCTCGATCGGTAGCCGGTCGAGAGTAATTAATATTCGGTCCCGATTTTCGTCTCGCACAATAATCACTGTTAAACTTTCGCACGGTTATTCACCGCGCGTCCTAGCTCTCCTCTATGCATCCACCTTTATGCGTGGAGTTTCGCGAGAGAGCGCGCGCGGCTTGTTGGGACTCGAGAGTATCGATTCGTTCTGCCGGTAAACCATGCATACGTATATATATATATATATATATATGTATATATATATATATATATACATATATATATATATAATACTGTTTGCAGTTATTACTGTTAAATTTTAGCTCCGTCATAATTATATGCACATAAGCAGATCACCGTGCTAGGAACACATACTACGGAGGAAACTCAAAGATCTCGCATTACGCCCGGTACATATACATACATATATGTATATGTACATATCATGCCAAATGCAGTAGAAACGGAAGCTCGAATTCACAATCGTTCGTCGCATTTTCTGTCTTTTCTATTCACCGATTGTAATTCCTGATTAGCAAGAAAATTCATGTGCAATAATGCTTCTATAATCTTGCGTGTATACGCAGGAATGCTTGAAGGTATCGCTACTTGAGATATATTCTACATGTACGTATTATCTGTCAATTATTATGACACTTGATGCATCTTTCCTCTCTCTTCTGAGATTCAACTTCCTAGAAATACAATAAATAGATACAAACGAGACATTTCGCAGCATCTCCTCGTTTAATCAAAGTCATAGACCAAATAGAAGGGAAAAAACGAAAGAATAAAAGATACATAATAAGAATATGTAATTATTAAGAATAGACAATTAGACATAATATAAGAATAAATAATTAATGAGAATTACGAATCTGTCGATAAACAGTTGTGCTTATAGAGATATTTCGTATGAAAAATTGTGAGGTTTTTATTTGTAAAAAATTCTTTGTAAGACTCCCTGCTGCGCGAATGTCATGACGGGTGCGACGAATGGATCTTCGACGCGGTTGCTCGTCGTCGAGGCGCGCGCGAGTAGCAATCGATTTCGAGAGAGAGCTCGCGGCATCCGTCTCAGCGAGAGAACGCGTGGATGCACCTGCGGATCCGTGCGCTAGAAGTCCCCGCAAAACGATAGAAACGACTCCTCCGACGGACGGCCAGCTTTATGCGTCGTTATGTACGGAGAGAAAACGATACCTGACAATTTTATAGCGGGACACGTCTCTCTCGTATTCGAGCGAGCACGTAAATGTATATCTGTGCGCGCGTCTGGGAATGCATACGCGCCCGTTTACCGCAACGATGTCTCTCGTTCCGTATCCGATCGAGCGTCTAGTTTCTGGAAGACTGAGCTCCACGCGGATTCCTCGATTCTTCGGAAACAACGGCATCGTGAACACGCTAGAGCATAAGTGAAGGTGTGTATAGTTGGCATCGGAGAGAAGGTTGAGATGCTTTTCGTTTTTTCCAAGGTAATCTCTACGGATTTATTTCTCTCTATAAGCGCACAAGGGGATGTATTAGATTGCTGCAAAAGATGTTTGTTGTATTTCTCAAATAAAGTCGAAACGAAATTATACACAGGACGTGCCGCGAGGGAAGCCAGCAAATTTCAATAGTGTATTCCAGTGTTATTTTCCAGCGAAAAAGATTCGTGTACACAGCATAAATCTATTGAACTCCGATCGAATTAGAAGTTCATTATTGTACGTGTCAAAATAAAATTATTATAAATGTTATTTTAATATTTCAGTTATTTTTATTGATTTTTGTTTCACTGTATGTATTATTCAAATAATATTATTTTTACGAATATATTGTTCGAAGAGACATCTTGCGAAACGAAACAAGACAGTGTGCAAACACACTGGAATATAGCACATGGAATACATGGCAACGGACAGCAGCATGTTTGCAGGCACACAGAGTGGACATTTTAAATTTTTGTAAAAGTAATATCATTTTGATAATGCAAAATCAAAAAAGCAATAAAAGTAATAGAAATATTTATGTAATATTTAATTTTATTTTAACAATAATATAGCTTTTATTTCGATAATAGACCCGAATTGATCATATATACTTATAGTATATATGACCTATTTTGTCGCAAAATATTTCTGAAATACATTGTTAAAATTTGTTAATTTTTATTCTGAAAATTATTCGGAAAACTCTGTTATTTCAAAATAATTTTTATTATTTAAAATAATCATCATTGATTTCTATACATTTTTTTATCTAAAAAAAATTTTTTTTCGAAATATGAAAGAATTAAAAAAAAAAAAAATGAGCGAATTATACATTTTATTCAGAAACGTAATGCCATGTCTATTTATCAATCAGAAATCAATAAAAACAGAACTTAATAAAAACTAACAAGTGTCTTTTTTGCACATACAAATATAACACAATAGTTATGAAAATCTTGATATAATAATTTTGTCTAAGCCAAATACGTACATTTAATAATATGTGTTTTATAAGAGTATTATTACTATTTTCAAGTTATACGAGAATCAGTATCATAGGGCTTATCCGCAAAACTAAAAGTGTTCGAGTAATTTTGACGTCAATTATTTCAACAATGTAGATACGTTGCCGCATACAGCAGAATTCTTATTCTGGCTTCTTGTGCGAGATTTTTCCGAGAAGTATCGAGTTATTATATCAATTATGCAAATGCCGCGTTTGTAAAAAGGATCATGCGCACGGGATTTATTTAAGGGCGATTCTTGTCTCGCCCCGACGTCGTCGTCGGCGTCACATCGGTCGTCTACCAGTCCCGGCACGTTAGAGTATTTTTATAAGAGCCCAGGGTCGCGCGAGATGTTAGAAGACGGGAGGGAGTGGGGTGAGAAGAAAGTGAGATAGACGACTAGGGAGAGAGCGAAAGGAGAGAGCGAAATGCCCAGGAGAGTCGGTGAGGAAGTCGACGAAAGATCGCGGTGGCAGATGACACGGGGCAAAGACGGGATCAGGAAGGGATGTGAAAAATGAAGGCGTGCCGAATGAATGCTACCCAGCGAGGAAGACTAAGGACATCGCGTGAGATATGGAGTAAGTGAGAGGGAAAGAGAGATAGAAAACCCTACGTGTCGACGTCTAATACATCCGTAGAAATAATTGCTTTGTTGCAATGCTCTTTTCTTTCGTGTTTAAAGTTTTCTTTTTTTTTTTTTTACATTAAATTATCGTACAAATATTATTTTTCTTTTTTTTAATTAGATTTTGTCTTAAACAAAGTATTATTTAGAATTTTCTTTTTTTAATTATTATAGCGTTGGATTAGTAGATTGTGACACACACTCTATCTCTCTCTTGCTCTTTCTTCTCTCTCGTTCTTTCTCTCCACCGGTCTCTACTCGAGTTAAAAATTATTTCGAAATATTATATACGTAGAAATTTCACCCTCAATTAAATAATATATACGAGATGCTATCGAAAATTTTCCAGACTTATTCTGTAAAACATATTAGAATTACATTATTTACAATTTGCCTCCATCCCCTTCGAAGTAGTATCCTTGTGACTTTATACAGTGATCTCAGCGTTTCTGCCATGCTTCAAACGCTCCCTGGAAATCCTTTTGCTGTAGCGCGTGAAACACTCTCTGCGATTCGGTCTCGATCTCTTGTATCGTCTTGAAACGTCGCCCCATGAGCTTCAATTTCATTTTTGGGAACAAAAAGAAGTCACAAGGGGTTAAATCTGGCGAATGCGGAGGGTGCGGGACAACCGACATGTTGTTGATTGCCAAAAACTGTTGCGTTTTTAGGGCGGTGTGAGCGGGAGGATTGTTGTGGTGAAGCAGCCAGTTATGGTTGTGCAACATTACCAGTCTTTTGCAACGAACGTCCTCTCTCAGCCACCTCAAAATGACTTCTTTTTGTATTCAAAAATGAAACTGAAGCTCAAGGAATGATGTTTCAAGACGCTACAAGAGATCGAGACCGAATCGCAGAGGGTGCTTCACAAGAAAATTTCCAGGGAGCGTTTGAAGTATGGCAGAAGCGCTGGGATTACTGCATAAAGTCACAAGAAGACTACTTCGAAGGGGATGGAGGCAAATTGTAAATAATGTAAGCCTAATATGTTTTACAGAGTAAGTCCGGAAAATTTTCGATAGCATCTCGTATAATATAATATAAATAAGAACGTATTAAAAAAAAATATATACAAATAACAAATAATTTAACCTTTACATCGTTTTATATTTCTCATTTATTTGTTAAATGTTATCTCTCTATGGAAAAATTAAAATTTTACAAAGTTATAAATATTAATTTTGTTTTTGTTTTTTTTTTTTTCGAAAAAACGGACATATTAAATCACAACGATTTTGTTGTAAAAATACTATATAGTTTGCTTACATAATTAGTTTTTTGCGCACATGATAAGAAACATTTATTGTAATGTACAACATCGCGGCATTGTTATATGGCAGCAAACTGTAAATCTGCGGTTAATAAATGTATTTTATTAAATGTTATTCTCAGCAACGGGTATTGATCAGTACGCAAATTGCATTGCTGGAAATGCGAGGTTTGTAATATGTCGTTAAATTGAATGGGCCGTTATTTATAATCTCAAAAACATGCTTTTATCACATTAAAATTTCTGTTTTATTTGATGCAAAAGTTAAAACATAACAGGTATCATCCGCTATCATATTTAGCAAATAATAATACGCCATTGTACACTAAAAATTTGGACATTTATATATTAATGCAATTTATACATGCATATTCTATTGTATATTCTCGTTGCTTCTCAAAAAAAGATAAAGAGAAAGAAGGAAGAAAAAACAAATAAATTAAATATACTTTTCGCATTAAGATGCGAAAGCATAAATGACATAACTTTTTTGTTGAGAAACAAAAGTCAAGAAGAAAACTTTTCTTTCTTCCTCTCTCTTAACAAAGAAGTTACGTTATTCGTAAAGAAATTTCTTTGGCTTACATTAGTTAAGTGGACTGGATAAAAATACCCCCTTGCGCGGCAATGAGAATCGATATGGAGACAAGGCGAATCGCGGTTGCTGCACTTGGGCTGCGATGGAGGAACACGCGAAAGAGAAGAACACTAAATGAGCCGCCGGGCGCGCGATATCGTGTCTTCTCGCAAAAGCCTTTGTTGCTCATGTCGCGAGACCCGCACAAAGTTGACGAGTTAGCTCGCATACTAAAGACATATTGTATAATCGTAGCCCCTCAGCCTCCCCTCCTCCCTCGCCCCCATCCCTGATCCGGCGATTAATGCGGGCAAATTATGCAGCGCATCTGAGCTTTGGTTTTGTAGCGATTACACAGGCGCAGCTTGGGAGCAAGAGTGTATTTTCAGACGACGCCGTAACGTAAATGCATTATCACACGAGAACGTCGCCAATGGCAAATGCTTGCTCGCCAAAATCTCTCTCTCTCTCTCTCTCTCTCTCTCTCTCTTCAACTACCTCGCGCTAGATGAATACATTTATCCTGTTAAACATCTGAACAAATTGCATTTTGCAATAGTTTCTAATTACACATCTACGCATGTCTTATCGAAATACGTTTTGAAGCCTATTTAAAAACAATCGGGACAGAACTCTACATTTGCAATTTTTTATGTAATATTATTAATATAATTATGAATAAGGAGAAAGAAAAACACATCATATATATTAATCATAATTTTGAATTATATATAATCGTATGTTGTATATATAATTGAATCTATTAATATTATGTTATATTTATATTCGCTTTTAATCTCTCTCTCTTTATCTTTATATAGACTTTATCATTACTTAATTATAATGTTTTTAATTTTTAATTGATTTTTATCCTTAATATTTAATACGCACATTATTAATTTTGTTTATTTTACTTTGTATCACACATTAAATTAGCATTATTATAATTATGCACGATAATTATACATACATTATTTTTTTACGAGTAATAAGATATGGGAACAGTAAATAGACGAGACCTTAAATCCCGTAGATAATTAAGAAAAAGTTTTTTTAAGGCTTGCGGTTCATTTTTTAATTGCTCTTATTCATGCTTAGTGGTAGCATGGTTACTTTTTACAAATTTAAGAGACACCACTGGCTACCTCTTGTTCATATTGCACTCGTCCGCGATTAAGTACTTTGTGTTTTTTGTTACATTTTCTTTTTAAGTCTTACATATTTTTATGTTTGTCTTTGTAAAGGTTGTTTCAAGCGTTATTTTCAAGAAGTATTTTTTTGTAAAAACTGTAAAATGTAGATTAGCTTTTGTTCCACCAGGAGTTTAATTTGCCAAAAGCTATTCTTGCATGTATTCAGTCATTATTTAGTTATTTGATTATTAATTATATTTTAATATTTTTATTAAAACATAATTTTTTATTCTAAATTAACTGAAGAATTTATAGTAACAAGAACATTCAATAATTTTAATTGGGCTACTGTATATTGTAATATAGCAGATATAGTAATATAATAGATTATCAAATATTTTATTTAATAAATATATTATTCATTAATCTCTTCTCTCTCTCACCCTCTTTTTTACTCTCTCTCTCTCTCTCTCTCTCTTTCTTTCTCTCTCTCTCTTTTTCTCTGTTTCGTTTCTTTTTTTGTTTCTCTTTCTCGCTGTTTTTTGTAAAAATTTTTATTATATGTGTAATTTTGACATAAAACAATCTCTAACAAGAAATGTTACACCGATGGACAAATGTATAAACATCATGAATATAAATTATCATGAATCGCAATATGCAACAGTTAAACGCGATTATGTAGCTCTAAATTTCGGTTATAAAATATGGAATATATATCTGAGCGTATAAGTTAGTCCTCGAAATAGTTAAACGCTTCGCCGGATCTATATAATTCGCAGGAGCAACATGGCTCGCCCACACACACACACACACACACACACACACACACACACACACACACACACACACACACACACACACAAAGCGATTCCTCGGGGGTTCGCATCGTGAAAATACATATACATGCGCGCAAATCGATGCACGCTCCCCGAATGGGCTCGGGCCAGGAGTGTTCCACTGTTCAAACACAGTCGTGAAACATTTACATTTAACGCATCTCTGATAATGTAAACGCACATTTTCTTCTCACTCGCGATACTACATCGCATTGGCGTCGTTTGTCAAATTAGCTCGATTCCGAAATGATGTTTGTGGAAGGACGACCCGCAGTCACGCTTCGGCTGCTCTCTGTCGCTTTTGTTCGGATATTCGCTCGTTCGCTTTTGGAATCGGATACCAGTACAATGAAATCGTGTACGACGAACGTCTGATCCAAATAGCGTAACGATATTATATGACGATCGTACACGGTATCAAGGCATTCCTCTAGTCTAGAGATTTGGACTCGACTTCCGGTTCATCTTGTGTGTGTTCGCGGCGTATCTTGCTAATGGTTTCTCTCTGACGGTACCTGCAGGAACGAATGGCCACAGAATCGCCACATAGATACGGATTTGGTCTTAGGGGAAAACGTTATTAGGGAGATGACTTGGATACGGTCGTCGATATTTCGCAATGACGCAGGCTAACCGACCTTATTTCCTACTTACGCGATACGGCACGATTAATATTTTTACGACGATCCCAATTTTGTTTTACCAATCAATACTCTTATAATTGTAATAGCGCGCGTTTATTAATCGGTCTATATATATAGCACGCGATATTTATAGAGTATCCCAGTTTGCATTCTCTACGTTTTCTCTCCAATTTGCTCGTAATATCCAAAAATATTTGTAGGGCTAATTCGGAAGATCGATATCGCATTAACAATTATGAAGACGTAATTGATGTATATTTCGAGAATAACTTTGTTAGTATTTATTCTGAAGCTATTTTCTTATAAATATTTAATAACTGGACAAATTAATCATAATAATTGATGATTTCTAAATAAGCATTTTTGAAAGGTCTTTTCATAAACATAAAGATGTTCATAAATCATTAAAGCATGTTCCGAAACTGTCTGCGCAAACTTTCGTGTCACTTTACTAGTCGTAAAGATACATCGGGTTTCGTTATATCGCGGTTACCTCTTTCCTACGCGCGGCTGTCTATTTCCTGTCAAAGTACGTCATTAATTTATTCCGCAATTAAATCTTGAACACGTTACAATGTTGCAAACGCAGTTCATACGGTTGGCGAAAACTCTCAAAGGTACGTGCGATCAATTGCAGCGCGATCCATCGAATATAAATTTAGTAGACTGCCCCGTTTCCCGCGAGTTATATACACTTATTACGCGCGCCACACATTTAATTAAAATTACTAAACTTAATTAAATTGAACGCGCGTATTCGCGTCATTGTTAGTCGCCGCGAAACAGAGTCGGCGTCGTTTTGTCTCGGCCAAACCCGAAAGCTTTCTCTCTTGTCGCTCATTATCTTATCCCATAATGGCGATCCGATTACGACTGAAATATAGCGAATCGCTACAATCGGGAGGATATATGTATTTTTTATTTAACTCTCCCGGTTACACAGAATAGCAGACGATCGTGCATTTCGGCATTCCCGTTGCGCTCGGTAATTCGACGAGTAGTCCAACGACGGATTAAGTAGTGAGCACTGTGATTATGCCGAACCATTCGTCGAATTTCGGGCGGGCGCATAGGTGATATTCGTAAAGGCAAACGAGCGAGATCTATCCGGATCACCGCGTCTTAAATTAGAATTTCAGGTGAATCGAATCCTGATTCATTGATCCTACAACGACATCCCCAATCGATGACAATACAGTGAGGGAGGGAAGAAAGAAACGCAAAGAATGGGAGATAAATAGGATAATTTTGAGACTTTTAAATCTCCCCAAAAGTCCCGGGAAAAAAAAGTTCATATATAATCATATATAAATACATATAAATATATGTATATAATTATATGTCCATATATGTTCTCTTTCTCTTATAATACTCTCTGTCCGTTTATATAATAAAAAATAATAAAGAGAATAATTAGAAAAATAATTTTTACATTATTATTTTTTTTAAATGCTGTAAATATTCTATATATAATTACATATATAATTTTACACATTTTTCCCGAAGCGTATAATCCAGCTTACAATTAGTTAAAGTTGTGTATATTCACTTAGCGTACATAATAGTTACAGTGATATATTAATGTTATAAATAATGGCATATATGAGCATGAAAAAATATCGGTTGCGAATGACTGAATCGGGAATTGAATCCGGATCTTTCCGGATGGCCATTATTATATATCACTGAATTGCAGGATGCCCCTTACACTACTATCCTATTCCTCATTTATATATGTCCTAATGGCGCTTACAGCTCGCCAATCTGACGATACATTCATTTCCAAATATCGCCTAAACCAATATGTAACGCTCGTGCATTACCGCGAATAGGGTTCATAAACGTAAACGGAATCACGCATACCAATTCGATACACACACGAGGATAAATATAAACATAAATCGCTCCGAAGGGCGATTCTATTACGTATATGAGCGAGAAAAGTATCGCAGTAATGATGCGCCGCGTTACGGTTATCGCCTCAATAATTAATTAATTAATTTACCAAGAGATACATGGAAAAAAATGGTAAAAAAGCAATGTGAGATATTCGGTTAGATTAGATTAGATTAAGTAAGAGTAAGTAAAGTAAGTCGCGGTTTATTTTCACCACTTCCGTCAGTATTTCCTCGCGATTCTTCTTTATCAAATTCTTTCGACGATAGGTGAGAGATTTGATTTTACACGGAAAAGTCTTCGCATCGAAAACGGCGAATATTTGTCGAACGGATACACGTGATTATCTCTTCTCGTTTTAAAATAGCTCGAAAGATTCCACTTCCGCTCGGTTAACTTCCTTCACCGTTCGTTTTCCTTCCCTTCTACTACTCGACCATGCTGCGTTACGGTACAGAAACGACATTGCCTCTTTACCACGATAGTGAGGTCGCAAGGGCGATGTGTGTCAGAAGAAACGTTACCGATTCGACTTATCTCAAGGTAAGGTCTTCACTTAAATGAGAGCGGTGGGAAGGGAGGAAAACTGACGGGAATAGACGGGTTGCCTATCGGTTTCTCTCGCAACGTCGCTCTCCATCCACGTGATGAAACAATGGATTAAAAGAATTTCAGAGAAAATGAGATGAAATTCCGTCTCCGTGACATCAAATATTTGAAAGAAACATTGGATCGAATAGCTAGCCACAATAGGATAGAATGAGTACAAAATAGAACGAGTGGGAATGTAAGTGTAAAAGTGAATTTATACGGCTCACTTTTGATGTGCATCCAAGACGAAAATAAATGTTTAAAGTTGTAATGTATCGATTAACTATATATATATACATATGTGCTTTGCAAAAATAAAATTGCAAGAGAGTAATTAATTTGATCATGTAATACTTGGATTAATTCTATTAAATAATCGATGAGCTTATTCTTATCCTCCCTGTCCTCCTGTTGGTAAATAATTGTCGTATAAATACACTTCAAGAGCAAGATTTATGCTGCATCTTCGATTTCATTGATACGACAATATTGATTCGGGAAGGCGAAGACCATTTCGTTTCGTTGCGCGTGATATAGATCGCGAGATATGTTTCGACAACAAGTAGAAAAGTTCTCTCGCTACTTTGCCAGTTTCGCGATACGTCATGCAATTTTATTCCGTTAACTAGTTCGAGGGAAATTTTAGCGTAACGAGGAAACATCGCGGTTCGTAACGGTGCAGCGGGGCACCGAGAGAAATTGCTGGTAAATAAGCAAAATCATTACAGAAACGCTCGTAACGCGAAGTAATGTACTTAAGAAAAATTAGATAAATTAAATAAACTAGACAATATATTAGACAATCCGTTTTCTACCGAATTTAATTGATTGCACATATAAATCAAATGCCGATAACAAAAATAAGTTTCAAGTCCACTTTTTTGTATTTATAAAAGCATTTTTTTCCACATTACTATAATTTGGCTTAATAAAATTTATCTGTCAGAAAATATAGTATCGATTGTGCATGTAATGTCGATTAAAGATGAAATTGATAGCGTAAATGCGAGATAAAATAGCAGTTTTTATTATTAAAATAATATCTTTCATTAATGAATTCACGAAAATGCATCCAGTACGACGAAGCGTTCGTTAAAGCGTGCAATTACGATAACGTAATGATACCGCCAAATCATCGTGAACAAATGAACAATTACTGAAACGTATATTTTAAATGTAGAGCGTATAATTAAATACAATAGCAAGAACAAATTAAATATGCGATTTTGCATGTATTTATAAAGTTTTTCTGATAATTTTTAATGATTTTATTTATATTCAAATATGTATAATGCATTAAACGCAATATATTTTCTGCTATGTATTTCAAAATTGCAAACATAAATTTACTCATATATATCGTTATTACGGTATTTTACTTTAAATTATATTATAATATATTATAATCTCTCGCATGTATGTATGTTTTTACTTTTTACAAATAACATTTTAAATTTGTAGAAAACTCGTTTTTATTATTTCTAAAAAAAAAAGTACAGTCGTAAACAGTTTTCAAAGCTATTACAGAATAGGTATAAACAACAACAAGAATCGATATATTCTCTTCGCACTTTTCACAAAATCTCTCTTGACTGGCGGTATCATTAGTTGTATATGTGAAAAATGGATGTGCGCTCACTAACTGTTGTGCTTTCGCTTCGGGGTTTCAGCACTCCTCGTTTCTCATCGACGTTCGCTCACGCGAATATGAATCGATTGTAAAAAAAAAACGCGGTTAATTACGATCACATAGCACGTCAATTTACACGCAAATTCAACGATCGCCGTTCGTACGGCATTTCCACGGCTTATGTATTAATTTTGCACGATATACACGGAAAGTGTAGATAACACAAGTATAACGGTCTACTACGATAAATTTATTATTAACTCTCGTTCTCCTATTGCCGCCGATCCTCGTTTATACAGAATGTGTAATGAAAAGTTCCCATTGTGTGTACCGTGAAATATATATCTATAAGTATATATTTATATATATAATTATTAAAATCTAATCTATTGTGAAAAAGAGTACAAAATTATTATTATTATTATATAAATTATTATTGTATTACTCTAGTTTGTGTTTTCGTACACGGGACGAATTTGTAAGACACAGAGAGGAAGCTATACACTGATATATTCGAACCGCAACCCATGCGAGGTCACATCAGCTAATTACTGTGGCGTCAGCTGTTTCATTGCTCGCGGAGGCACACTCATGCGTGCGAATCGATCGAAAAAAAACTCGTACTAATTACAATCGCGTGGCATGCTAATAAAGGCAGAATCACAACATCCACAGCACAATTCGACACAGATGCATATCGATGGAAACACGACATTTTACATGTGCATTTAGATCAAATAGCCAACATTTCCTCCAATTGAATTTGAACAATTAAAGTGATCGAATTATTAAATGCGAGTGTAAATGTGTGTCACTGTTCTTTTTCTTTTTCTATAATTATATGTTACATATATGCG
The DNA here is from genome assembly GCA_963971435.1 of Lasius platythorax. Lineage (NCBI taxonomy): Eukaryota > Metazoa > Arthropoda > Insecta > Hymenoptera > Formicidae > Lasius > Lasius platythorax. The sequence continues at coordinate 221,302 of OZ020546.1, forward strand.
CTGTATACATATTAGCATCGATTTATTTCTTTCTAGGTCAAATAAAAGTTTGTTCAAATGCTTTTTTATAACCTTTTAATTTTCAGCACGAAATACTCAGAAGTAAACAACTCAGACTCAAATTTCTTGACCAAAAATTAAAATTTTACTAAATTTAAGTTTATTTGAAATTTAATTATAAATAAGATTTTGTAAGAAACCAACATTATGTTTTTTAGAAATATATATTTTAATATTGAGTATTTTTTATTTTAATATTTTTAGAATTATAGCAAAAGAAATACTTTTTCGTCGCAAATAGAATCCGATATTTGCAACATTTCATAGGAATTTCTTTTAATAATATGTTGATTGTATGTTAATTTATGCATCCTATATCGTCAGTTTAATCAGCGTCACACAATTAGGCTAATCAGCCTATTTCGCATTATCATACTTCACACGTTAATAAGCCTCAGGAGTGCCTTATGAAATGATATCACGATGGTCGTATCATGCATGTTGATTAATATGATACAGAATCGTAATTACCGGGTTTTCCCGATCGATTTGTGTTTATGCGAATGAGCGGCCTCGAGCAATGAAACAGCTGCTGAGGAGGTAGATACATCAGCTGTTCGGTAAATTCATTTATTACACTCGTATGATTAATTGTTTATTTATTCACGATGATTTAATGCTAATGTAGAGTTTATTAAATTTTAACTCTCTTATATTCTCTCCAATTTTTTTTCTACTTCAAATATGTAAATATAAATAAATATGACAAATTATGACGGTAATACGGCAATAAATTTCGAACTTTTTTTACGAAAGTCGAAACTTTTATAATCACATTGTCAGAATTAAAATATAGCGTCAAGACACATTTCTGAGTTACAGATATTCTCATACGTATTTGCCGGCGAGCGATACGGAGCGAAATATCAATTCAATGTTGATCAATTACATACGGTGAGTATACACAATAATTTGATAGCAAAGCCGGCTACGATTTATGCGAATGAGCGGCTCGAAACTGCGGCAGTTCCGAATGCGAGAAGTTCGTTCAACTTCGCTCGTACTACTGTCAGCGAAAACTCGATTCGCACCCCTTGACGTAATTTTGCACGCCGCGTACTCTCTCCGCATACGCCGCAATCCGAGTTATTTTACTTCACGAGCTGTAACGCGACACGAGGATTTTTCCGCGATATATAATGGTAAGCGCCGTCCGTATTGTCATTTCGATTTGCGATCCCATATTGAACATTATGGACGCGAATATTGGCGAGAGTTATTCGTGCGGCGCATTCACGAAGCGTTATCGATTCCATTTATTTCGAAATGTTGCGCGTAACACATTCAGAGCAGTACCTTTTTCTCTCGACCTTTTCTTTCGCAAAGTTTGTTTCAGTTCCCTACGGTCGAGATAAGAATTCTAGAATGTGGAAATGTTCAATCTTTTTATAGAGCACGCGTCATTGGCACTTTTTGATACGACGATTTAATAATTCTGTTTAGAATCTCTTAGATATTTTTCCATGGGTTGACGAGTTATTGATGTATAAAAAGTTTTACTGATTAAAGTTTTACTTCTAACTTTATATGTATCTACTAACATCCTCTGACTCAAGTTTATTACGGCTCTGAAAAGAGTTTATTAACTTTCGTTTTGAAAGCTACTAGAAAAGTTTGCTTAGGAAAAAAAAAAAAAAATTGATTGATGTCAAAAGCATATAAAATATCATATATTCTTCTTATATATTTTTTTCTTACATATCCTTAACATCATTTTATATAAAATCACTTTTGTAAATGTTGCAAAGTTTAGGCTTGAGAAAGGAATATCTGTTAACGCGGCAAAATTCTTGTACGAAAAGTAAGAGTACCTCGAAATTGTAAAAGTTAAGCAAGCTAGAACTCGAGCTAAGCTACGTTCCGCGACTGAGATACGACTCTTATTTAAATCTTGTGCTTGTTGCAGCAGCGAGAAATGAGGTCGCTGCAAATGGCGACAACTTTATCGCGAAAGCTTCGGACCGAACGTATTCGCGTTCACCGATCGATAGTTGATAATTATACCTTCCATTAGCATGATAATGATACAATGTAAAACACGGAGCAAAAGTTACCTAGAAATGTCACTTTTCTAGATTGTTACATATGAAAATTGGTGAAAATATCCTGTTATTCCAATTAGCATCACAATTGGTATTCATGAAAACCAATTTTCGTGCTATCGAACGCATCTCTTTATCGTGTAAACCGTAAAAATGTTCCGCGATATCTTTAAAATTACACGAGTACGAGAAAATTATACTAGCGCGGCGTATCGGTTTATTTTTATCGGCGAAGAATATTGTGGAATATACGAGTGGAATGGAGTAAAACTAGCAAAGTTGGCGGTGCTACAAAATACCTCATATTTGCCTGAACGACAGACAGATTCGATTTACTCGCGCGATACTCCCGCCAACTAATGAAGATCTCGTCTCTTCAAAGATGCGAATCTGATTCCGACCGCATCTCGGCAACTTGGTCGCGACATACATGTATCTGCACGCCCGCCGATATTTCAATAGCGACGTAACTCATTGCGGTTTCGCGAACGCAAACTCGTTCGGGCGCATGTAGCCGTAAACTTATCGACCGCGGCGCTCATATTCCCGCGTGACTTACAAAGGCGCGCACGGAGAGGAGTGAGACCATTGCCGCGTGATATATGTATATACGCGCGGCGGATTAATTATCCCTTCTTCGAAGAGAGACGTAAATATACCGTGGCGTCCTCCCGTCGAGATGCTCCTTACCATCGATCGAGACTTCTTTCTCCTTTTTTCTCACGCGTCGCCTCTATTTTTAATCCGAACATCGTGTTTGCCTTATCCGTAATGAGACGCGCTATCGAGAGAGAGATTACGTTATAAGACAACTACACTCGCGATGTAATATTGACGACTATCCTATTTCGATTTTGATAACCCTTCAATATACGAGTATGTAGTATGTGTATTCAATATAATATAGAAAATATATAGATATATTTTTTATATCTTACAACGGGTAACGATATCAAAATCGAATGTAATTAATTTCGCAATCGTTAAAAATATATAAAAACACGAATACGTGGCATGAGTATATAAGACTTTCGGAAGCTGATAAAAATGAGAGAAACAGGTTTCGAGTGTTCTCTTTTAGGAGGAAAGATACGAGCGGAGAAATTGTCTCGACCCGTTATTAGCGTCTCCATCTTCGATGGAAAGGAGCCCGCGGAGCAATTTCTTGAGTCACGCGTCTAACTAACGGAGGGTGGTGTCGAGACGAGGGGTGGCTGTCCGCGCGCGTCCATTTGCGCCGTGCTGTTCCGTTTCGCGTAGCGTCGCATCGGTCGGTTATAAAAAATGATGAGGGAAAATGGGACCACGGCGCGTTTCTCGCGCGCGAGCCGTCCAAGCCGGGGTACAAATTACTGGCGCGTTGCACGGAGTTGGATGGAAACTAGTCTTGGGAATTGAGGGAGGCGCGCAGGGAAATTGCTATACAGCTAACGGTTTTACCTTCGCTTGTCTACCGCCCGCCCTTACCTTACTACCCCCCCCCGCTCCCCCCCCGCCCCCTCTTTCCTTACTCTATATACAACCCGCTCGCCCTCCCTTATTCCTTCCTTCCTCGCTTCTACTCCGTATATACTCCTTCCTCCACCGTCCACATCGCGGCAACCAGTTTCCACCCGACTATAGCTCTCTACTGATATTATAACGCCGAGCAAAGCCGTTGGTACCCACTCTCACTCCTCGCTTCCTCTTCCCTTACGCTTCTACCGCCCACTCTCGTCCATACGCCCCTTTCTCAGTCTTGTGCTCTTGTGCTCGGTGTTTATGAGGGTCGAAGATTCGCGGCGTAACACCTGGGGCTTATGATTCCAGGCATTATTGCCGGAGTAAATTAACCATACGATACGGCTCGTTTCTTTCTACCCCTACCCCCCCCCTCTTCCTCTCTCTCTCTCTCTTTCTAGTCTTTCTATTTATATTTTTATATATATTTCTTGTAATATATTTAAATTTTCAGATCTTACAAGTTCTTCTGTAATGCTCCCGATCGTCAAATGATAGATGACATGGCTTAAATAATGGAGCAAAACCGAGCACTTAGAGTGTGCAATAAATTTATATTAAAGTAAGCGACTTTAGCATTTATTTATATTGTTCTTTTGCTAAAATTTCTACCCTCTACAACTAATGTAACCTTAAAACTTGCTATGATCAAATATTATAACAGATACATTGTACAAAGTATTCCGTTATTGATGAAAATTATCTTACGGATGAATTCAGAGATGAATGGCAATAAAACGAGCTTGAATAATTTATTTAATCTTGTTTTCAAGATCTAAAATCATTTTTATGTATAATAAAAATTTACTAATTTATTTCTACAGTAGATGTTCTCAAAATGACCATTTTACATGTCAATAGAAACCTTTAGATCAGATTAGAGGTTCTTCTTATCCTTTCAAGATTTTCGGGGTTTCTTCGGATATGTTCGCATCTTTCCACAATATAAAGTCTGGTATACAAGATGTGTACAATACGATGATACAAATATTTCAGCATTCTCGCGAGAGATGTTCTGTGAAGAACAGTTTTCAAATAATTCTACAAATAAAAGTCTAAAAGGTATAAGTTGGCGGAAAACGGGCAATAGGTTCTGTGCGGTTTTTCCATTTACCAGAGGGAAATCACTTGTTCAAAAATAGCTTAGCTATTCGGCTACAATAAGGCGGTGTCATGCATAAATCACACGTGTATGACATGCGATATTAAACTTCTTTTAATAGTATATTTAACTCGTTATTTAGGAAATTGATATATAAGAATCTTATATGATAAGTTTCTCTAGCGAGAAATACTCAAATTCGATTAATTATTTCCAATAAAATTCCTTCTTAAACATTTACATTAAACCTTCATTAATGTCTTGATTGAATAATGAGAATTTCCTTCAATCCAGTTATAAGTATTGTCAAAATGAACAACGCTATCTCTGACGAGATTATTCATGTATCAGATGTAATTCTTGATTAAGATAAGTTTCTATTCTTCCAAGTAAAGAACAGTAAAAACCAACTTAATAGTGAAAACTATCATGATTGTCAGAAAAACACACACAAATTAAGATATAATTTATAAAATACTATAAGCTAATATTTAAAGAATAGTTAGCACAATCACACATGAGATATAAAAGCGTTATTTAAACATTAGCGTTTATTCTTAGTTATACAAACTCGGTTTATCATAAAAATTGCCAAGTATATTTTATATTTGTACCTTCTCCTCCTAAATATTAACTTTTTGTGTGCATATGCCGAGTATCTCTCTCAATTTATTATCTATTATTATTATTATTATTATTCGCTCAAATCTCTCTCTCAGAGTTTATTTATTTTTAACTCAAAGTTTAAATCTAAAAGATTAAGTTGAGTTTTTAATCCCGTTATATTGGCAACATCGCTCGGCCTGTCTAGTTACGCTGCCGAGCAGCTTGCTAACTTCCTGTCGAGCTTCATATCACGACGCCTTCCTGTTAAAAGATCCTTATTACATGTCGTTTCGAAATTACATTATAAAAGGATACGTCGGATTAAAATTCGAAAATTTGATACCGTCTGCTCCTTGAAAAACAGTCACCACCAATGTATCACCGGGTATATCGAAAGTTGCCGTTGAGAAATTAATTTCCTGCAACGAGAGGATGTTTCGAGAGGTTCTCCGGCGGGCAATATATAGACAGCAGTATGGGCTCCGCAGGCACTTAAGATCCGACTGGTTCGCGGTTGAAACGGTAAAGTCAATGTCTTACGAGTTAAAGTTGGCCGCAGAGACACGGGGGTGGCTATGGCAACGTACACCTCTCTCTTCTCCTTCTATCTCTTTCCCTTCTTCATTCTTCCTTCCTTTTCACAATGTTGTCTGCCGGCGTAATATCATGCCTGAGTTAATTAGGCTAGCAAAATACGAGGCAAAGTACAAAGAATAAAAATTTCTCATCATTATATATTATTTTTTCGTGGAATCTCCTTTTTTTATGAGAACGTAAGAGATCGGTTGATTAAGAAAACGCTCGGAGAGAAAAAATAGTTTAAATTAAATATTTACCCGCTTTGGTTCGCTCCGCGATCGACTTCCATCGCACGAGAATTCTCTCTCTCTCTCTCTTCCCTCTCCCTTTCTCTCTCTCTCTCCCTCTCTCTCTCTCTCTCTCTCTCTCTCTCTCTTTCTTTTTCTCTTTACATTAGTAATTTAACAAGCCGTTCTTATCGGAAGTTGTTACAATGAGATCAATTAGATTCTTGCGATTTTACGAAGATTAATTCCGAACACGAAGCAAGAACGCACAGAGCTGAAAAATATCTCTGACCGTTTAAGAGACGGTAGCTGCTTTTTCGGCTGAGAATTTATCTGCCGAGTGCGTGACTACGCTAAGAGAGAAATTTTAAAAATTTATTTAGTCAAACACGCCATGCTCACATATAGTTTCAATTTTATGTCGGAAAGGTAATTTAATCCTCGACAAACGCATACGCGAGGCTGTGAAACAAAAGTCTACATATATGTATACGTATGCATGTACATACATACATATGTGTACAGTAACATCTTGAGACGCCAATTATGTAAAAATCAAGTAGTCGAAATACGATTATGTTTATTAGACAGATGTCGACATTACTACTTCTCTTTATTCGGAAATCTTAATAAGATCTTGATTAAGATATTATAAGAATTATTACATTACACGTAGAAAAATCTAGCGCCACTTTTTTTCTAAAAATGGAAGCTTCCTTTTACGTGCAAATAAAATTGATGCTGTAATAATCTCTCATACCGCAAAGAGAACGATTCTTTATTATTCTTATATACGTATGCAAATCAGTTTTACCTCTCAGAGCGCATTTGCATTGCTCACATATAAAACATATTAAGATGTGTGTGTGTGTGTGTGTGTGTGTGTGTGTGTGTGTATCAGCACGTGCAAAATAATTTTGTTCCTCAAATATATTCGCGACTATCATTATAATTTTTACATTTTTCGACGTCCACTCATTTACATATGAGTGGACCTCCACATTATTTACATATCCAAGATATTAATCACAGAAATCAGAAAAAAAGTTAACACCATAATTGTTACATCTCCGACAATACACTTGTTTTGCCGGAAAACAATGCTCGCAGTATTGCAAGCGTTCTTGTAATTTCACTAAGTAGTTCCTCAACGATTTAACCAAATGCGTATCTGAAAGTAGCAGCAGATTATTCCACCCCTGTTGAGCTATACCCTCTTGAACTTAAGTCGCTCGTTTCTCCCAACCTATCTTCCCTCCCTCTTCCCCTTTCCTCTAGACGTGACACCACCCTGTGTAGCATTTCCTCTCCGTAAAAGCGTAGCGATCCTTCTTAAACCTCTTACGTTTTCTCTTTGTGTCTCTGTTTTCGTCCCCGCACTCCGATTCCTACCTCGCACAATATCGTTATTCATTACTCGACGCACGACGTTCGAGAAGCTGTCGCGTATGCAGTCGTTGTAAATAAAATGAATGCAAGCGGATATTTTTAATGCTTTCTTATACGAAGGACACCGATTAAGCTTCAGTCAGATGACAATAAATCCTCCGTGATATTACGTGCTTTTGCGCTTCGTGCACTTCTATAAACGAAGTCAAAAAGTTTTACGAGCGACACGGTGTGACAAAAACGTGTTTTCTTCCAACATCGAGAAAATACACATGTATCATAACGCGAATACTCAGTTCTAAAAGCATTGAGCAGAAATATTTCTTTTTTGACTTTAAGAAGAAGGATCGTCACTAAATCACAATCGGATAAAATATTTTTATTTTCTCAGATTCCATAGTGCGCGATGAAAATATTTTTATTTTCTGCACATTCCATAGTGTGCGATGAATATATGCGTAGAATATTAATCGATCGATCAATCTTTTGCGAATGATATAATTAAAATGGAACAACAGATGAAAGTCAACTAATGCTTTTTATCATTACCTTCTCTTTTTAGAAAAAGTATGAAAAGAGAAAAAATAGCTTACATATAATTCTACAGAAGAACTTTTATAGAATATTGATAGATTTCCAACATCGAGCCATCAACTTTGTACATTGTCCCGACAAAAAATCTAGGGCCATAGTTAAATTAGTCCATCGATTTTTAATCTAGAAATTGAGTTTTTTGAATTTTTCTTGCATGTTTATTGTTCTATTGAATATCATATCTATGTCTCCAGCAGTTACGTAAATCAGATCAATCTATCTTAATATATTGATGGTAGCTATCTGTTTTTTATTGACAGTAATTGTTCTGTGTTTTAGAAATTACAACTACAAAATGATATTAATTAGGATATTCGCCATATAATTTGCCTAAAATAATCTTTTATTATCATCAAAATATATAAATCGAAATAAGTTTTGTTAAAAATAGTCACCTCAACATATTTTTATCTATCTAGAAAGAAATGCTTTCTTTTTAAAAAACTCAAAATCTTATTTGAAACAAAATTGAATAAAAAAAGAAACAAAATAGACCTTTTACACCAAATATTAGTACTATAAATATTAATACTATGATTGTATTAATTTGTAAAATTAACATATACTAGAAATAAAAGAAAAATAATAATTAAGAAATATAAACTGCAAATTACTGTATCAAATTATGTAAAAGATTTGGTATGAAATAAATAAAAATAGCTTATGGCTTGTTTGTATGTGTATGTGAACAATTTCGTTAAAGTAAAATACATTTCAACTATTTTTGCTTTATAAACCAAGTTATTTTAGTCTATCATTTTTTCATCATTTGTGTCACAAAGATATTGTTTTACGTGCTACTGATTTGTTGCCAATTGTGTAACTCGTGAACTCAAATTCCCGTTGGCGGTGACATCTGTATTGACAGCTTGATTGAAAAATGGTTGATTGAGAAGAAATAATAAATAAAAGCCAAAATGGAAAATATAACGAAACTAAAAATAAAACGATGCAATATATTTTACTTAAAAGCATATTGTATGATATTTACAAAGTGTGTGCACGGATAGACTAATAGTCTAGTTTAATTTAGTTCAGTATTCAAAAATTGCGTCTGTATTTTAAAAGTTTTAGACTGATTTAAAGATTATTTTAAACGAAAATTTTATTTAATAATGTTTTTTCCCTCGTTTTTCAATATATATATATAAAATCTCAGTAATAAAATAATTAAACATCTAATTAAAATTTTAAATTAAAGTTTGCTTAAGCCTAATTAAAAAAAGAAAAATATTGTAATACAATATAAAAACTACTCTGCTAGTATAATAATATTTTCTTTGAATAAAAAAGAAATACTTGTGTATATATATATATGGGCAATTCCACGTCAAATCGGACAAGAAATGACCACGTATTTTTTAAATCAAAACTTTTTTTACGTGAAATATACATAAAATAAGGAAATACGTATTTTTGTATTTGTCTGAAATATTTTTTTGCAGAAGTTATAAGCAACAAAATTTTCGCGAAAAATGAAGAAGTTGTCAATTTAAAAAATTAATATCTCTGGTTATATTTGTTGTAGAGAAATTTTCAAAAATGCATTTTAAAGCTAAAGAGACAACCTTTTTTATAAAAATAGTTTAAGTTACAAAAAATTGCTAATTACAATTGTTATAAATAATTGAAATGTTTAATAATTTTTTTCACCAAAAAGTACAATTTTTAAAATTTTTGAAATAATGCTATTTCATTCTCCACTTCATTCTAAAAGTGTACATATTTTTTATTTTATAGAGAATCGATAGATTCTATTTTTTATATATTTTTAATGACTGAGGCGCCACGCCGTACTCGCGTCACTGGCTCGACCAAGTAGTATGCTACGCGCTATGGCGTGCCGATTTCTTCG